>JAZDUA010000248.1:85000-102500 GCA_038098605.1 Gryllus longicercus | reverse complement strand
TTTTAGCTCATTCAAAAAATGTATTTATTATAATACAGCAAAAATGAGCAAACGGTTTGATAAATAATTAATGGTCAAGTTCAATCAAGATTAGTTTCGAGGAACCACAGCTATAACTTGAGCTGTGCAATTTACAAGGCGATACATTCCTGAAGACCAAACAAGGAAAGATTCTATTGTAAGACCATTTGGGCTAATAATGACTTCAATACTTGGGCGTACGTATTCGTGTGAAAATGTGCTTTCGTCTTTGAAATGCACTAAAAATCAGTGCACAAGTTCACATGTAGATTTTATTTATTATTTTTTAGGTCGCTTTTTAACATCTTGGTCTAATAGCGACCACTGTGATTGTTTGCACTGTGGGAAGAACACGTAAGGACAACACGAACACTTACAAACATATCACGAGGCGGGATTCGAACCCTTCGAGCCTAGGTAGCTACGACCCTGGCCCTTCAGACGTAGCGACCTCGCGGCCCTATAGATTCTTCTTTCCTGCATCTTCTGAGTTTGAGAACAACAGAACTGAAGGCGGACATTCGTTTATTTGTAATCGGAGAAGTAGCTGATCGAGCACAGGACCCATAAATTAAGAGTACCTAGGAAGACGAGAAACTAACGAGATGGAGAATGCGCATAAAATGAATGTAAATGTAATCTGACGTTCTCGAGACACTGACTACTTCAACGCTTGTAACTTTCGGAAAGAAAGTTATATTGTTCGAAGTAGTGACTGCGAAGTAAACTTACAAAGCTATTCCCATCGTTTCCAAGGTGTTTACGTCCACTTATGTAATAAACAACCCGGAACTTTTTGTCGGATGAACAAGTTTGAACACGGGATGAAGTTTGAATAAGATGCAATGCTTTTAATAGATTCGTTTTTACTTCTTTCCTTACTACGTACTTACTGGAGAGAACGTATTGTAATGCTACGGCAGAAATCAGCGATTTTTCGATAGAAAAAGTTTTATTAGACCCCTGTGTCGAAAAAGTGGATAAATCTTGTTCCTGTATGTTGTAAATTACTTCTTCGAACATGTGTAGTCAAAATTTACGTTTTATGGATCTTTCATATCGAAAAATCGATTGATAGTAAAACAACTGTCTGTCGTACTCTGTCTGCGCCTGCCTGCATCGACCATCGACTGCGCCTGCATCGACCATCCGTCCGTCGGTCCGTCCTTTCGTCCATCTGTCAGTGGTCATCGCTGGCGCCTAGACATACAGGCGATATTTTCCGTGATTTACATGATATTCGCCGACCAATGTGGATGACTCTGGGCTCTGTGAGTTCGAAAGGAATATTTTGATTTTTGGGGGTACTTTACATGCAACCTCAAAAATATCTTCGATATTTTCTTTTAAAAAAATCTCAATTTTTTCTTGAAGTTTATGATCCTGAGTTCGAATCTCTGAACAGTGAAAAACTTTTTGGCGGTGGGAAACACTTTTCCAGCCTAAGGTAGTTATAGCGTAGCCGTTTACAATAATGTGAGAAAATATGTGATGTTTTAGAATCACTAGTTTATCTTCGGAATGTCTAAGGAAATACCCCATTTGTCTGTATTAACTACCTTTCATATGTAATATTGAATGTTTTTGATTGATAATTGTGAACAATCTCTCTAATATTGTCGTCATTAACGAAATGAAATGTGCAAAACGCTCATAGTTTCACTGTCTGTTGGGAGAAGGACCAATTGAAAATGACATACCAACTCTTCAACGTATTGTTCAGTTTGCATTAAAAATGATTTCGAAGGTTTTGCATTTGTTTTTTAATTTTCTGTGAGACATTCTAATTTGTATCTGATACTTTAGCAGTTTTAATAATGACATTTTCATAAGAGAAATATTTTCTCACAATAGTTGTGATAGTGGCAATGTCCTGCCCTGTGACATGTTCTATCCCCTCCCTAGGATGTCCAGTGATCACATTAGAATATGATCAACACTTACGGACTTTTGTCATTTTCAATCATTTTGTCTCCTTTTCGCGGTTTTGTTAGTGAATGTTTCATGAATTTACAATGACACACTACAACAACGTTTTTATTGTATCATCAGTTCATGACAAAATTTACTACTGCAGTGGACTCTGTTTTACGCTCTCAAAATTACACGAATCTTCGGTAATTCCTCGACCTTTCAAAACTGATATTTGGAAGATCGGAGATAAGGGTTTCATTTCTTCCTAGAATAAAGACTTCAAATTAAATATAATTTATATAAATACATTTTATTTAAAATTGTAAAATTCATTGAATAAATAAACATTTTAAAACACTTTTTTGGGTATTTTTAAAAAAAGGTTATTTCCCTTTAATTTTTAATTCATTTTTCTCTTAATTTTAAGTCATTTTAAAGGCCATTTTTAAAGAAATTTTAGGTCATTAGAATCCGAGCCCTGTTTATGACTGACGTTTCCACAGCCTTGCACCTGTGGCACTGTGTGCCCCAGTGACGGAATGGAAGGCCCGTTGTAATTATATTTTATAACAGCATAATTATTTTCAAGTATATGTTCGTAGGATAATTTCCTCAATTCCCTTCACCCCTTTATCCAAGAAGCGTTCAGATTGCCTGTACTCGTGTCACTCTGTGACTGTGAGCTAGATAGACGCTTCATGTAACAGAATGGAGGTGTCACTAACAAAAAGTACGCAAAAAATCAAAATATCAAGTTTTGCTGTCTGCGTCGCTGGCGTTCTTTAAGCAGAATAAAGTAAACAAAGAAACAACGTACTCACTCAAGTTTGCACTCAAGCGTTTGTGCTGAACGTTTTGTGCTTATTCGGAATGTTGTTTCTCCCCAACGGCTCTCAATTAATCGAAGACAAGTTACCAAGTTCATTGTGTATAGCCTAGCGCTCACGCACGGCGACGCAAGGCGAGGCGAGGCGAGGCGAGGCGAGCCGAGCCGGCGAGCCACAAGGGTGCATCGCAGTGCGCTGTTCGACACCGGGTGTCCCCGGGCCCTCGTCGCTCGATACCCTCCGGGCTAGTCTGCCGCGACCCGTTTGCCCCGTTTCCCGCGGCGCCTTCCGCTCCCCCCTCCTCCTGCCCCCCCCCCGCCTTTCCGTTTACATAAGCACGGTGCCCTTGCGCGACCCCCGGTCATGGTGTCGCGCTAATGGAGACGAACACGGTAGCCTCCGTCACCGCTGGCCGCGAAATTCTCGGCGAATGCTAAATGCGTGCACTATGACCCTCCTGCTAGGCGTAGGGTTACCAGGCAGACAAAATGGAAAAAGACAAAGTCTACATACCTTACATTTACGATGAAAATATATTATTTTGTTCGCTTGCCAGGAAAGGCAACCTGTGAAATTCTATTATATGATTTTTGTGTATTTATAATAATAATAATAATTATAAATATAATAAATATAATAATAATAATTATAATAATAATAAATATAATAATAATAATTATAAATATAATTATTATTATTATTATTATTATTATTATTATTATTATTATTTACCCTCTGTATGTTCTGAAGAAGGCTTCCAAACAATTTTAATTACCAAAATATCTTTGATGTTGTTAAATGTTTTTGGGAATTCAAATTAAATTTTCAGTGATATAGCCTTTACAAAATCTATTTTATTATTTTTATTCCATAGATAGAAATTATAGTTTGCAAACGTTCATTAGGACTGTATACAGTGTGAAGAGGAAGAAACCTTTTGAAACAATGAAATATTTATTCAGAAATTTAGTATAATTATTTTCAGTTGTATATTATATGGAAGTTAAAATGCTTTAAAGCAACTGTGACAAAAGAGGACAATTCAGTCGGAACGGAAATTGATTGTATTATTGTCGTATATTTCTTGTATGAATGAATATCTTATACATTTGTAGGATATTCAATCCTACCCCTTATTAATGAAAACATCAGTGCCTTTTACATTTCGCGGGATTTGAACGCAAAACGTTTTGTCCCGCGCGGAGCAGTAACCGCTACAACAGTTCGTGCTGCGTGTGCAAGCTCTCCTAACTCTTTTAATGTTTAAATACTTCTCTGGAGAAATCCTTCTTATCAGTACTCTGTCCTCCAGAATCTGGGAAAACCGTGCTAAGACGTCGCATTTTGTCAAGGAATGTGCTGTGGATAATATCCAATACAAATTAATATTTGAACTTCTGTCATTCCTTGTCCATTGAAATCAGTTAAAGACCCTGAAGCATCATCTTTGAACGTCATTATTGTAAGGAGGACATGGTATGATAGTGAAATTTCAGCTATTTCTTGTTTTGTGCTAACTCAGGCAAATTTGTATTTGAATACATATTCTGGCTCGTCGCTTTAGAAAATAGTAATGTCCTAGGGTTCCAGAGTGACTATAAAAGTGGCAAAGGTTTTGCTTTCTGAAGTATGATAGGCAGAAAGTAGTTGAGAAAAAGTTTCCATTTTCCCCCAAACAAAAGATGAAGTCTCAGACTCGACGCCCTCGGAGCGACGTCTGTGATAAATTCGTGGTGAATCTTTTGTGACATATCAGGGTACTAGTGAACCATTTCGGCACTCGTGCGATGAAAGTCGTATACTATTTCATACCTTTTCATCAACATGTCTCTCCAGGATATTAGAGAATTAATGGGTGGCAAGTGAAAATATTTCCGATAGTGGGCAAGTGGAAATATTTCCGATGTCAACTATTCAGTTGGGCTCGCCCTCACAATTAATATTTGTCTGTATCTTTTGGTACTAATTATCTGAACTTTCCAACTTTTCGTCGCCTTATTCGATCTTTTGAAGAGACTTCTCTAGTCTCCAGAGAATTGGAAAACCGCGACATAAAGGTAACATTTTTTGTATGTTCAGCGTCACCATAAGTACAAACGTATGTAGGGATTGTTGGGGTACTTAATGTTTTTTATTGAATGCTTATGTTTGTCGTGAATGTCCGTAGATACACTCATTGGTCAGGTGTAGTCTGTCAGGTTATGAATGCTGGACTGCTATAATGTAATAAATGCACATAGGCGAGCACAGCATAAAACAAGTGGGGGCCAACTACACTTCTGGACTTCTTTTTCCATTAAACTTTTAGGTAAGTTTTTGCTTCTTCGCTTCTCTTATTGTTTCCTTGTAATTTTGCGCTCTTGACTTCTAATTGTAAAATAAATTTTATTCTGCATGGGGTCGTTGTAGGTGTGTTGTTTCGTTTGAAGGTTTGGGCGAAGTGTTCTGCGAGTGCTTCTGCCTTTTCTCGGATGGCATGTTTTTTTTTTTTTTTTTTTTTTTTTTTTTTTTTTTTTTTTTTTTTTTTCATACGACGTGCGGACGGGTATAATATTTTTGTTGTTGTATTTAGTAAGCCTTTTGTGGATTGCCATAATGATTTGTTTGCAATACTTAAGAATTCTAATTGTGAATTGGTTGGTTGTTGATTATGTTTCTCTAATACTTTTTTGTCACGAATTGGCCATCTCGGGACCATGCCAACGTGCAACCTACCGGGGCTCAGTTATATTTATCGAGGGTAGGTGCATGTGACGTATGGGAGGAATCAGCATTTTCATGCTGAATCCGTTTCTACACACTTCCGTTTCTACACCTTGGGGATGAAGTGAAATGATGATGATAATGATGAAGATGAAAAAGAAGAAGAAAAAGAAGGATGAAATGGACAATCACAAGCACACAGACTCACACAAACCCAACCATGCCCGAGACGGGACTCGAGCCCGCGATCCTTCGGTCTGAGACCGCCACGGTACTACTGCCTCACCGATCTCGGCTACCCTCTAATAGTTTTACGGTTATTAAATTGAGCAAGTTTAATTCCTTTTTCAATGTGCGAAGCTCTATTGTTGTACCACAGCTTTCTGGTTTTATTTCTTGTAATGATTATATTAAAAATTTTGTGAGTGGCTGTTTGTATTTGGCACTCTGGTACCATGTAGTTGACTTTTTTTTTTCCATTTAAGTTTATGATGGGTGTATTTCTGATGGTGTGTTTAATGCGTTGAATTGTGGTTATTTGTTATAATTTTTGGATTTTTTTTCCAATTATTCGTGTATTTCGGCATTGGGTTGGTATGTGTGGATGGGGGATATTTGTGCGGTAAATATTTGAGATCGGATTTTTATGTACTTACATATATTTTGTCTTTCTGTATATTCCCAAAATTGTATTCTTGGCTAATCGTTCCTCTTCTACCGCAATATCCAATTTGTTCGGTACGTATTTTTACATATTTAGTAATATATTACGTTTTGCTACTTTCACAAAATATTTTTTATTCTATTAATTTTATGAAAAGTATTTTCAAAAAAATCAACATTTTCGCTACATTATTTGTGAATCTAGGTGTGAAAAGTATCATTGAAGTCGTTTCGTAACCTTTAAGTTTGTACGATAGCTTGTATTGCGTTATGTTTACTTGTATTGCGTATAACCTTGCGTATATGCACCTTGGTCCGGCTGTGGTCCTGGATAACCAAAGATTAAGTTTTTACTACTGACGGGAAAGTTGTATGGTGCAAAGTGTGCATCAACTTGTGCTCTCCAAATTATTTTTAAAACGTTTGTATTTAAAAGAACTGTTTAGGAATTTTATTAAAATGGAATTTAGTATTATGCAAATGTGGTTTATAATTAGAGTATTTTAATATTACATTCATCCGAATTCACATATTTATTGTATACTGTTTTCATTGCATATTTATGTGCATATTTTTACGTTTTATACTACATACTTTTCCGGTCTCAAGTAATTATAACTGGGAGATGGTCCGATTCTATCTCAAATACTGGGGTAGAATAATATATTGTGTTCGTATCATTATTACTGCCTAAAATGTTTGGGTATTTACTTTTGTCATGCGGGTAATGGGTTGGTTTGTTTGGGGTTAGTATATTTAGCATTAAGTTTGTTATTGTTTTGTTAACCTTTGTGTTACAACGTACTGTTCAAAACGACCCGAAGCCACGAAAAACGCACATGCGTGACCGGGCCGTGGTAGGCATTTATTTGGAGAAAATGAGAATTTATGGTTGAAATTGATGAAAATGACGTATTTTGAAGAAAAAAACGAAGATAATTTTATTGTTTCCTAATATGTTAAAACTGTCTAATTTCACAAAAATGTGAGTTGAGTCAAAAAGATCAGAAGTTGTAGTTTACGTCCCGACGTTTCACATTGTAGACCAAGGTCTATGTTTACAGGTTGCATTGTTCGAGGCCCTAAAGTCTCAATTTACGTGTTGTGCGTTAGATCTCTCCGTAATATTATCAGTGTGTTTTCGTGAAGTACAGAAATTATATTGATATTTTCCATTTTAACCAGCGATGGTTTATAGGCTGATATTGTTGTAATTCTATTGTTTATGGGGATTTTTATTGCTATTGTTTCTAGACCTTGGGTGTTAGGTGACACAACTTGAGAATATGGTATGCTTTCTCAACGGGCATTGATACCTTTTCGTAGTTTTGTTCTGTTATCTCTTTCTTTAGCACGTTGCATCCTTGAATTTTTTGTGAGGTTGGTTTCAGTATTGCCTGCAATTTGTATACCTTCATTAAGCTGTAGTTTAATTAATTTTCTTAGGTCGCTTTTGAAGTACTAGGTCATGCAGCGACCACTTTGTTTTACATTGGGGTAACTGTAGGGGGAACACGACGCGTATAGGCATCACAAGCACACTCCTAAATCTATACCCGAGACGGGATTCAAAACCGAGACCCTTCAGCCGAGGCAGCTACGGCCCTACAGCCTTTATTACTGTCTTTATAGGGTCTTGTCACACTGATTAGAAATGGGTATTTAATTATCAAATTTTCATATTGATATTTCGTATTTCATTGTTGTGATATTGAAGGGTGAAGATATTTGAACACCACCGAAAATTTCTTGTTCTCTTTACGTGTGAAACTTTCTCTACGTGTAAAACTTCTGTTGTTAATAATTTCTTTATTGCCTTCATGAAGTCCGTTATGAAGTTGAACTTTACTTTAATTTTTTATTAGCCATTTCTGAAGTGAATTCATCAATTACTTGCTTCTTTTATCTCGTCCTTCTTGTGTTGTCGTTACCTGTTTACAGTTGAATTTGTAATCTTCACTGCTGTCACCTTCAAATTGTTCATACCTTCTACTAACCGGCACTGCGAAAATACAATGTGCACTGTTTATTTATTTATTTATTTATTTATTTATTTATTTATTTATTTATTTATTTATTTATATATTTATATATTTATTTATATATTTATATATTTATTTATTTCCTGGGGGTCAAAAAAACTTTTGTCACTGGAATCTTTTCCATTCACGGCTTTATTATTGTTTCTGTTAAGTTCAGGGTCTTGCTTTGCGAGGCAGTTCGTTGGGCCGCTGACCATAACGGTGTTACGAATATTTTTGAAGTCTTGACAGAGTAGTTCGGCGGCTAAGGTACCCGCGATATGCTGGAGATAGGTTTCCGGTCATGGCGAGTTGAAGCCACTCTCTGTACCTTGCTGGTTACTTGCAGATTGCCCGTACTGGATGTTTGTCGAGGTGAGCTGTTGAATTTGTTTGCTCAACTGGACGCCACTGAGGGATGGGGATGGATTCACCATTAATTATAACTGTTAATGTGCACTGTATATTCACTAACTTGTAGTTCACTTCACTATTTCACTGACTTTATACGATATTAATGTTCGGTTACTAAGTACCCTAGCGGAGTGAGCTATATTGACTCTCGGCACTGAATGCTAACCTCTTTCTCCGACGTTTTTACGATCTTTATTGCCCGATCCCTCATGATATTGCGACTTACAGTTGAACAGTTGTTCTAGTATTTGAATGATTAGTATGTGATATTATTGAATGAAGATGGAAAGAAAAGACTGTTTTGTAAAATGTTTCACAATAAGTGCATAAATACATTTAATTATAGGTATTTTTCCGCCAATAACCCAATATGAATTTACTCTTCATTCTTCTTCGAAGAAAGTACACATCCATCAACCGAATCGATGAATTGTTAAAAGGTAATGATTATGAACATGCATTCTATATGTTAGGACGTTTCGGTATTATGCAGCATTTTTAGTTAGCGTACAGATGAATAAATGAGAAAATATATTTCGTTACTTATGTTACTCCCTTATGTGATATGTCCATTCTCTCTTTGGAATCATCAGATAAATATATTCAAAGTATTAATCACTCAGATTTTTGTATTTTTATAACTTGCAAAAAGATGTTTCCATAACTTATTTTTTCTTGATTATAGAAAACTGTGATTATGCTTTATCATTGGAATGACTGTGACATTATTGATAATGATTTCTGTTGTTTTTTTTTCTTTGTGCGGTCATTGGCAAATTATTTCACAATACAGTTCGGATTTGGGGTAATTATTCAGCGAGTCGTTGCCGTACTCTGGTTGCTGCGGTATTTGTGGGCATGTGTATTGCTCCGACCGTATTGCCTGGAGCTACTGGGAGAGCTACTGTTGTGAAATCCAGTTGTGGCCGCAGTTGCCAACCTCTGTCGGCTTTTCGAAATGGGACTGTGCATGTTTGTAGTATGAGTGAAGAGCTCTTTTCATTCGCACTGTTTGTGTATTCGAAATAACGCATCGGATTTCTGCGGACAACGTACCTTCAGCTTTATAAACAACACTCTGCAAATTAAAATAAAAAAAAATGTCCTGCAGCAAATTGTTGGACTGAAGCTGAAGGAGTTAGAGCAGTAAGGCGCTGATATAAGCCATTGTGGTCCTGAAGGAAATTGATTCATTGTGTGTGTTCCTCTGCGGCGGTTACAACCTTGCTCTGGCTCTCCACGTGAAGGCTCGCAGTTCACGTCCTGATCACTCCATGCAGAATTCGTAGCGGACAATGAAGAGCTAATTTACACGACTTTTCCCAAAGTAATACTAGTTTGTTAGAAGGGGCGTATTCAACCGTTTTCAGATACCGTTTGACTTGGCAGAATTGAGAAATGTCTTAAGAACATCGCACCGTGGTGAGAATAGTGACACAACTCAAAACACAACAATTTTGAGGTAATATCAGTGATAAGCACACATGGTACGGCATGTTCACGATAAACGTCAATTTGTAATTCGCGATTAACTTGCAAGAAGATAGTTTATTATTTTTTATTTTCTCACTACCGCTTACGCTTAAGTTATGTAATGCTGCGCGAAAAAAACGATTAATTTTCGGCAGAAAACTCTTATTACAGGGCCCTGGTAACGAACAAGTGGATAATCCATTTGCTAAATGTAGAAAAAATCCTCCGACATGTGGTGTAGCCTCAATCTATTTTTTGTGGGTCATTGATTCAGAAAAATCGAATGACGACAAAGTCCCGCCCGTCTGTGAACAACGCAAACGGCTAAACCATTCAGCTGATTTTCTCCAAAATTGATATTCTCCAATCGATCTGGCTGATGTCAGGGCCCCTTGAATTTCAAACCGATATTAATTAATTAACAGATTGATTTTGATAGGTACTTCACATGAAGCCTCTGGGACATTTTCAAAATTGTCAAAAAATGGCTTCATCGTTTATTATTAAATTTTGTATAGTGTGAGGAACGTTTAAGAGAATGCTGCAGGTCTTATTTTCGTTGATAACCCTGATTTTTCGAAAGTTGTAATACTTCGAATTTTTTCCCGGCGTTTTCCTAAAACTATATTTATGACGATAATGATTTTTTCTCGCAATGAAATCTGCTCCTTAAAGACAGGTTTTGCAATAAGACCATGTAGAATTTTTTGAAAATTTGAGTACTTTTCGACTAATTTTGCAAGGAAATACTGTCGAGAAAGTACGTGATGTTTTAGCACTAGTTATTTTAGGCTCCTTCTGATGTTTCAGGACATCTTCTGTTCGTTACTTCTGAAATGATGAATTTTTCAGTTTTGTAACTGTTGTTTTCGAAGTGCAGGATACCGTTGATGTAGGAAACAAACCGAAGTGGAGCTACGTTACTTTGAAAATAAGCTTCTCAGTTGTGGGATAGCAGAAGAATTTCAAGACATTCTCATTTCACCCGGCATCATTTCATTACGTCATTTTATCAATAGCACATTATTGTAATCACTTCTTTCCATTAATCATTCCTAACTACCCTTCTACGAAGTTCAAGAGGCTTAGATACAAGGATGAATGAATGTGGAAATGTTTCGTCTTTTAAGGTACTACTGAAATAATGTGCATTTATTTATTTTCGTACAATATTTATTAAATTTAGTTACGGCTCATTCTACGGCTGAAGTCATTCAGGCCCATGAGTGTTGATGTGAATGATGTAAAAATGGTGGAATGACCGTCAGGGCGAAACAAGAGATCTCTTAGAAAACTCGCTGCAGTAAGTAGATTCCTTCAGGTAGAATACTAGGGATAATAGCCAAAATCTGTATTGTCAACAGTATTGTAAACCGCGTCCCATGACTCTTGCAGCACGTAATTGATGATTTAGATTTATCAAGGTAAAAAAAAGTAAAAACTGTATTGACATAGGGGAGAAAAGATTATCTGCGCACGTTTTCTTGAGTTCCAGAATCCCTTCCCGTCATTTTAACTATAAATAGTTGAAAGATGAGTAAACGTTTAACATAATTAAATAAAAATAAATTTTAAAAATCGCAAGATTAGCAATATTTGAAAAATAGTCATTTTCGTTTCTGAGTTATAGAAAACTTATTTGCATCGGTACACGAATTGCAAGTATGCAAGATGAATAATTTTATTTTACTTTTAGAAAATAATCTACTCATACGTGTATTATTTATTGTGTCAGTGTTCGCATTTCTTATAATGGTGAGAATTTGTGCATCGTGATCGCTGTATTCTAAATCTTTTGTTTCAATTTCATATCGAGTAATGGTTTTGTTAATTATTATTTGATCGATTGCATTCTTTAATTTTAGTGTGATCCGTGTAGGTACATTTATTGTAATATCTAAACTGAAGGAATGAAGTTGAAAAACTGCTCTTTCTCAATTTAATGAATGCGCAAATACCATGGGAAATCCTGAATATTTCTTGTAGATCCATGTAATAGGTAGGCAAATCTTACGTACGGAATGCGGAAGTAGTCTTTAGAGTTTCAACCCCCCACATAAATAGTATTGTGAGAATATTAATTGTAAATTTGAAATGAAAATGTCGATAAATTTTGTACCAAAAGAGACTAGATTCGCAAAATCAGTAAAACAGGCAGCGAAGAGCTCCTTTACTGTGCACTGTCGTGAAATAATAATATCTGATTAGGAGTGCAACGGGGCCCCAATGGCCGCGTTGGCCGCTCTCCGCTCGCCCCCCATGCGGTCGGCTGAAGGCGCATATCGACCGGGCGGGGCGGGCCGGGCTTGGGCTTGCGAAACTGTTCCCTTGATAACCAGGCGGAAGGGTGGCGGCGTGGCTGCGGCACCGAGTGGCGGTATGCACGCACCACGCACCACGTATCCCCCTCGTCTCGCCGGCCCCCAACCGCACACCAACACTCCGCGCCGGCCCCGCCGGCCCCGCCGGCCCCACCGGCCCCACAGCGCCGGCTCGCCTCGTCTGTCTGCAGCGCCGGTCCGTGGGGGTCATATACTCTTTTTATTTTTGGCTAATATAAACCCAATTTATTACTTTTAAAAAAAATGAGTGTTTCTTAACGGAAAGAGAAACATAACTAAGAACAATAAAACAACCCAAAATATACCCCAAACCTAAATCTTATTTATTTATTTATTTATTTATGTATTTATTTATTTATTTATTTATTTATTTATGTATTTATGTATTTATGTATTTATGTATTTATGTATTTATGTATTTATGTATTTATGTATTTATGTATTTATGTATTTATGTATTTATGTATTTATGTATTTATGTATTTATGTATTTATGTATTTATGTATTTATGTATTTATGTATTTATGTATTTATGTATTTATGTATTTATGTATTTATGTATTTATGTATTTATGTATTTATGTATTTATGTATTTATGTATTTATGTATTTATGTATTTATGTATTTATGTATTTATGTATTTATTTATTTATTTATTTATTTATTTATTTATTTATTTATTTATTTATTTATTTATTTATTTATTTATTTATTTATTTATTTATTTATTTATTTATTTATTTATTTATTTATTTATTTGTTTGTTTGTTTGACGTCGGACACCGTTAAAATTGTGTGTGGAGCACTGTAGGTGAGAAGTGCAATAGTGCAATTACTGCCAATTTAACAAAAAGTTTGTAGAATATAAACGAGATGTTAGTGAAAGCTATTATATATAACGGCATTGAGACTTCAGAATACCTACTTTTTGCCCATCGTTTTACAAATCTCAAAATATTACAAGCATGAAGTTGTTTACAAACAGAAGAAAATACTTCGGTTTTGAACATAAAGTCAGAAGACATTATAGATTTATGTTTAACAAAAATATTACGTCATTTGATACCATATTCACTTTCCGTTTGCTTTATTGTCTCCAGTTTTATGGCATGGATTTTACCAAATCTGCAGTCGTTCCGGGGTAAATTAAACTTAATTATTATAGATTATTTTTTGATCTTGTTTATTTGACACATTAAATTTTCTATATTTTATTCCAAGAACAGCCCATGTTGATCTCTAGGGTTAATGCGAAGGAAGTGATTAATTTATGAACTTGTTGTTTGGTGTTGTAGAGCAGCCACAATGGAGTACTGACAACTTTCAGTTTTGTCTCATTATCTGTTGAAATACCGTCATTTCCAAGACCAATTTGCAGCGCATTAAAGAGGAGATTTTACTTTACAGTGTGAATATATATCTTGTTCCATCATCAAATACATGCATAACATACAGTTTTGAGATATTCATGTATACCTGTAACTTCAGAAATCCGATCCTTTATTTTGCAAATTTGCACAATATTGCGCAAATATTGTTTACTGATATTTCAAGGTCACTTTTTCTCAATTCATATCCCAATTTCTTTGCACTAATTTTGAGTCCATTCTTATTTCTCGAATAATTAATCGGTTCATTGCTTCACTAAATCCTTTGCTCTCCCTGTTCGGGGACGATTTGTCACTATTTCGTGAACACAACACCTATTAATATTGATTGCACTTTTAAAACGAGGACTATTTAAAAGTCCAGATACATTTTGCAAAGATTTTCCCTTATTGTGTATTTTCATAATTACTTGTAGCCTCACTAGTTTCTGCTTTGTTGATGTCCATTTTCATCTCCCACAATGTGCTGGCAACTTTTTCTGAGAATTAACCATCTTTGCTTCTTATTAATACTTCACCGAATTTCATGGAGCACAGAAAGTTGGTAAATCCTGCCTTTTCATTTCCTATCATTTCTTCGACTGTACGATAACCTTTTTTGCATTTAGTACATCCCGTGTGGTAGTAACAGACTTTTAAATATTATGTGTGCGAACACTTTTAGTACTTATTCTTCAGCGGTGGGATCCGTATCCGAACTCTTATACTATATTATGTTGAATTATGAATGGAGGTAGCCACGATCGTTTTGGGGAAGTCTTGAGAAAGTATTCGCTCAAGGTTACAAACAAATACTGGAATAGCGTTTCGACTGACCCAGTTTGGCGTCATCAGGTTTGAACATTTTAATTAATGTAATCTGAATTCACGGCATTGAAAGTAATCATGGTAAAAAAAGTAATTTGAAACAGCGCGTATTAAATTGCTGACCTTTTAATCATGTTAGATTTCATGATTTTGAGATGTTTGTAGTTGCTACAGCATTATTTTGCAAAGAAAGAAGTGTAGCTTAAACCCTGGCGCCGAATGTGGAAGCGATATTAGTAAGTTACATTGCGAGCCCATATATTGTAGTGGTACCAAAGAAGAATCCGAAGCTGTGCATCTCGTGTCAGTGATGAAACAGTTCCGTTGTCAGAGTTCCATCATTAAAACAACGGAAACAGGAACAACGAATTATGTCTTACCCAAAAGAATAAAAATCTAGTAAAGAATTTTGCTTGTCGTGTGCATTTAACGGACTGAAAGATGTCTCGATTTTATTGCAGTTGACAGGTATAATTTGAATTCGATCTTGATGAATGTGCAAATACATTTGGAATTTGGATCTAGGGTTCACAAAAATAATGTAAGGCATCCCTAATAGTTAATTTTTCATTTATTATTGTTACGAAGTGGTAAAACGTCTTCAAATGGTGACGGAACACACGATCCCCAAGTACGAATATTTCCTCATACAGTTAGAAATTACTCCCCATTTTACTTCTTAACTTTGTTTCTATAAAAACTGAGTTGAGAACTGTATATACTAGTTAAAAGGAAATGGAAGTTTTTTTAGAAGAAGTAAAAGTATCCTCTAAGCAGTGGCAATCTCAGTTGCCCATGCCTCATAAATATAGGCCCTTTTTTTTTACGAAATGAGTAAATATTCACGAGAAACCATACTTTTGGAAAATGATGGAAGCTTTTTATGATTCCAATGCTGTTGTCCCGTGACCCAGAACCGTTTCCTTTGCCGTCTCGGCCTTGTGAGTCGGGTCAGCAGCGCAGAAACAGAGCGAAGCCTAGCGCTCCAGGTATTTCCTGTGCGTGTGCCTTGTGTCAGCGTATCGAACCCCCCAACCGCCGACCCGTCCTCTGGCGTCCTCTGCCGCCGCCCGCCGTCGCCTCTCGCCTTGATGTGGTCGCATCGTTTAACTCGATCGGGGCCCTCGCTCGCGCCCGCCCTCGCCCTCGCACGCCCGCCGCCAGCCGGCGCCTCTGGCCCTGTCCGTGCTCTCCACCCGGCACCCACTCCCTTGGCCGGCGTCGTGTTGTCGATGCTCTTTCCGAGCTGCGGCCGCGCGTCTTTGATGAGGCGAGTTCCGTGACATTCATTTGTTTCCGAGACCAACTTGTTACGCTCGTTGTCAATCAAGCTCTGAATTTATATGCAGGGCTGATGCACCCCGGGAAAATCCGGAAGAGACAGGGAAAGTCTGGAAACAGACCAAGAATGTTACTACTGTATCTGACAAATATTTAATTAACAGTGAAAATTTTATTTAAATAATATTGCTACGAAATATTAATGACATTTTTAATTTCAATTTGTGTTCTTTTTCTTTTCTAGGTAGGGTCCTCTAGAGACCACGAGACAATTTCAAAATTTCCATTTAAGCTGTTCTTTCTTCTTTTACCAGTATTCCTTCATCTTCTCACTATGTTTCGCTTTCCTTTCTTCGGACCATTTTGCACAAGTTTTTCCTTTCTAATTTTGTGCAATTTGTTTTTAAAAATATCTCTCCATTGATTTTTCTTTTGTATTGTTTCTTTCCATATCTTTTTTAACTTCCTGAACCCAAGTTATGATAGATTTCTTATTCCAAAGATTTTTTTGTTAGTCTGTTATCATCCATTCTGAAAATGTGTTCACAAAAACAGCAATCTTCTCTTTCGAATTGTGTCTGTTATTTTTCCTTTTGCAATAAATTTCATCAGTGCTTCTTAATTATGAGAATTCTGTAATTTTGAGCAGACCTAGTATTTTACGTATGATTCATCTTTCTCTACGTATGCTTACATATGCTTCTAATTTATCTAATTTGTAATTCAATACTAGACATTAACTTGCATACAGGCATTCCGGTTTGATTGCTGTATTTTGAATTTTCTTGATAGACATTTCTTGTTGTAGAAATATTCTTCATTACTTTCATAATCTCGTGGATTAAATGCATAATTTCACATTCCATTACTGATTGCTCCTTAGAGTAGCCAATATACGTAGTGCTTACCCTGATGAATGGTATTTCCTTCCACACATACCGTTTAAAAGATTTGCCGGTTTATTAAGTATTTTTCATCTGAAAATATACAGTGAGTAATTCGTTATCTAGTTACGAGCTACATTTAGAATTCAAGCGTTTTATATCATTAGCCACGCAGTCTCCTTTGTTCTTTAGCTGCATAGTTTCGCGGCTCTCGCTTTGAATGTTGCCTCGGTTCACACTGTGTTATAAGGAAATGCCTCGAAGAGAGAGAGGGTAGGCGCAGTAGCACGCTTTGCTGACTCTAGGCGCATGTGCGTTCTGTTTACGCAGGCAAATTACGAGCAGCGTGACACTTGCTTAATTGTGAAGTGAACATATGGAGAAAGTTATTAATATCTACAAAGTATTTGTTGCTTCATTTTCTTTTTAAATTAATGTTTACCATTATTTGTACGAGTTACTGGCTAGTTTCAAGAAATCAGTATTTACTTTCATTTATGACTGATATAGTGAATTAACTACCACGCGAACGTTTTCTCAACTTAACGATGCACGCAAATTGACAACTTTTGGACGTACTCACACGATGAGTACCGTTGTACTGGTGAGAAAACGGCAACAAAAAAAAAGTGTAATGGAGTGGAGTCAGAATGTATTTAAGATGGGGGCCAAAATACAGCCATAGAACTGTCTCCTTTCCAAATTTCCCTAGTAAACATCCCTCATCTCTATTACTTCAGACACACTTGTTGTATGGATT
>JAZDUA010000248.1:0-80000 GCA_038098605.1 Gryllus longicercus | reverse complement strand
CGACACCGGTTCCGAACGTCTGAGGACTAATATTTTTGGTTCACTGCATCAGAGATTCACTACATCCGATGATGTCAGAATTAAATAGAATTTCTCCACAATTATCAATATTATTAATATAGGGATACAACAAAATACGTGAACAGCACCAACTGAAAATGTTAATATATTTATTTGACCTTAAAAAAATATTTTCAATTATTTGCTTCGTTCCCTTTTCATTCGTAATTTTAGTAGGTCCATCTCGAACTCGTGCTCTCTCCATACCTGATTCTGCATTGTTCATTGTCTCCAAGTGCCGTAATGCAGTCTTGACACCCTTCAATGCCTCTTGCACTGTTGGAACATCGTTCCACTCTCACAAGGCCCTTTTACACACCTAATAACATACGAGATCTTACGGTAGTGGCAGGGCGCTAGCGGGTAATGAAACTGATCGCTCAAGGAAACATTTCGAGTCCCGTACATCCACCTCAGGGGAGGCTTCTGGGAGTTGACACACGAATACATCGTAGTCGACTGTATATGTAGAAATTTTGAAATATTAAACAACCTTTGTTAATAAACATGAAATAAAATTATTAAAATTGAAATGTCTATGATTTTAAAAAAAATATGAGTAGTTGTAGTTATTTACATAATACGAAGACTATTGGAATTTTTTACATTTGTTACATTACATTTTACATGTGTTACATTACATTTTACATTTGTCTATATGACTTTTTACCCGTTCTCATCTGGGGGAGGGTTTTAACCGCTATTGATGGGGTTTTCACTGAAAGGTCGAATGCTTTGTGTTATGTAATTTAGGGAGCTTATTTTTCCGATCATTATTTTAGAAGAATATTCATTTGTATTCAAATATACAGTTTTATCAGAACGTTAATAAAATTCTGTACACTTCATCTTCAAAACAAGAGGAAACTTACTGTTTACAGGTGATTTGTGAAAATCTACCTCTCATCCCATTTTTCTCACCACTTGAAGCAGATTTTTTTTTTCATAAAGTTTGCTGAAAGCGCTTATAATTTCTATTAATCGCATTTTGAATCATTCCAATAGCGCAATTAGCCCGGAAAATCCAAGTAATTGGTAGTCAAAATTGAAAATTAGTCCCGACGACGGAAACGTGGGTGGGGACGGGCACAGAGGAGCAGGCACAGCGGGGCGGAGTGAAGCCCAGCGAGATGGAGAGGGCCCGACCGTGCGAAGCAGGGCGGATTGGGGGCGGGGCGTAGTGGCCCGGCGCGAAAGCACTCATAAAATCACTTAAATTTTACGCTCCAGTTATAATTCATTCTAATTACTTAATAAATGATTATGAAAAGTAATTGCTAAGGCAACGTCCGGTTACTTGTGCCAATACATAAAATAAATAAACAAATAAACAATAACGTAATAATAAAATAATAAGTAAATTAATAATGGAAAGCGATGTAGGAGTAATAACAATATCTCATGTGGTCTTTCAAGAACTGGATGGTCTCCGTCTCTGCAAATATTGTATATCTCGTCTTCTCTTTTTAATGTTAATTTTTTTTTAATTTCAATCTCAAAAACTGCGGTTGTGTTGGATGTTGTAACTCAAATATGACAATTGAAATATGAATCTGCTGAGTTAGTTATTGCAGTGTTCATTAGTAGTGTTTATAGAAATATTGTATTAGTACAAACAGAACTCGTGACTGTAAATATTTGTTGAGTAAATATGTTGTTTTCATTTTAAAATGTTGTCCGCTAGTAACATTGGATAGGAAGAATAGCATACCGATGTATGTTTTATGTTTTCGTGTATGCTTTGTGACTGTAAATGGACATAGCAGCATTTTCACATAGCTATGTTGTGGGCAGTATTGGGAGTTTCAAAAGTGTGGTCTCTCTGTATATGTTGCGGGTTTGGCTAAAGTGCACATTTTAGGCAAAATATCTGCAGTTTTTTGAACTATATTTCACATAGCGTTTTTGTTTTTTACCATTTTCATCACAATTGTGAGAGAAAAGTTATAGTTTTATATTTCTTTTGATTCATTATTGTATGGGACGTTCCTACGTCGACGACCGCAACGAACGTGTTTTCTCGTACCATCCACGACTCAATTGCACTTAGGAGAGGTACCGATGTAGGTCGGTGCGGTCTGACACGAAGTTGGCGTTCCAAACCATCCCAAATGTGTTCGATAAGATTCAAGTCAGAACTCTGTGCAGGCCAGTCAATTACAGGGATGTTAGTGTCATGTAACCACTCCACCACAGGCCGAGCAGTATGTACAGGTGCTCGATCGTGTTGAAAGATGCAATCGGCATCCCCGAATCGCTCTAGGCCTTTGCTGTGATAGTGCAACACAAAACAACAAGGGGTACGAGCCCCCTCCATGAAAAACACGACCACACCATAATACCATTTTGGACGTGTCCGGATAATTTTGATCACATAGTGTATCTTCACTTCGCCACATTTTAAAGAGATTAAACACAAATTTGATTGTCCGTATCAACAATCAGTTGAATGCTGCATATCTACTAGGTCAATAGGGAAATATAGGGGTTCATTGCTCAAAACATACAACACTACTCTTACTACAGGCTAGCATTAGGTCTTGATTGCTTATACAGTACGAAGTATATCCGCAGCACCTACTGCCGTAGTCAGGCAATTTGATAGGTTGTACACGGCTACTCCTGTGATCGATGGTTCCTCCGTCTTTTGGATACACTTTGAGGAGAAACTGAACCGTCCCTCTCTCTCGCCCTTCTTCTCTCTCCTCTCCTCCTTCCCTCTTTTTCCTTCTCCCTTCCCCCTTTCTCATTTCTCTGCCTCTCTTCATCATCGATCCCTCTCTTTACTTTTCCCTTCCCTCTTTCTTTACTTCTTCATTCCCCTCTCTTCCTTCTCACCTCTTTTTTCCCCTTCTCTCCCTTTCCCTTCCCCCCTCTTTTTCCCATTCTCTCCCTTTCCCTTTCCTCCTCTCCCTTTCCCTTTCCTCCTCTCCCTTTCCCTTTCCTCCTCTCCCTTTCCCTTTCCTCCTCTCCCTTTCCCTTTCCTCCTCTCCCTTTCCCTTTCCTCCTCTCCCTTTCCCTTTCCTCCTCTCCCTTTCCCTTTCCTCCTCTCCCTTTCCCTTTCCTCCTCTCCCTTTCCCTTTCCTCCTCTTCCTTTCCCTTTCCTCCTCTCCCTTTCCCTTTCCCTTTCTCGATTTCTCTCCCTGCGTTTGTATTCTCTTCTCTCTTCCTTTGGTGTCTTCTTCTTTCACTATCTCTTTTCCTTTTATCTTTCTACGCACACTCTCTGTCCTCTTTCTTACTCTGCTGTCGTCTCACACTCCATTCTTCGCTCTTGTTTCTATCTTTCCTTCACATCATCTTTCTATTTTTTTAAATTTTTTCTTTAAATTTATTACTATTTGGAATGTGATCCATGGTTCAGTTAACATAGATCTACCTTTCTATTATTTTACTTCATCACAATGACAAATATAAACGATAGTTTCTGACAATGGAACGGACCCGAAACCATCCCCATCATCAATTGTTTTGACGTGTCACTGAATGAGCATTCATCTGACAATGTTTTTACGCTGAGGCATTGTCAAAATAAGGTGGTAAAAAAAAATATGTGCATTATTATCCTTGCAGTCGGCAGCCGACTTATATCGTAACAGCCGTACAGGTTTCCTGCCCCTGTAAATGCTAAACACGCTAATAAGTTATAAACAAGAAATAAATAATAGACTTGCTTCAATAGGAGATTTGCCTTCTACATTGTCCGCAAATTGACATATTTTATGATGCAAAACGATCTCAACTCCACAGTGTTTTTGGATCTTGTTATTTCCTTCCCTTAAATGCACTAGCCTTTTATTGCTGGCACGTGATTTATTACAGACAGTTTTTTCGTCCTCCCAGCAATAATAGTGCTTGATTCAATGTGCCAAGACATTCATCAAAGGTTTTCTGTAATAACCGTCGCCATAGCATTAAAACGTATTGTTAATTAAGGTTATTAGCATTCATTCAGTTCTACGAAAGAAGTTCACGTCTATTATTGAGAAAAATGAAGAAATATACCTATAGCGGTCGATAGGTTATCAACTGTAATCTCTTAGTGTAACCCTTCAATCTCTATTTTCTGTCACGTATTGATTTTTTTAGATTAATGTTATTAATGGATGTACTTAACATAAGAAACGAACATGGAATTTATTTGAATACTGATGTAATGCATTATTCACAATTGGTGCTGTGTAATTCTAAAACACTAAATACGCTTGTAACAAACAATTTACTTCATCTTGCTTCTCTAAGCGCACATTTCTTGAGCCGTTCTTGCTCGTGGCGGGAGGAGTACGGTTAGAGTGTGGTTTTGTTTTGTCAGCAATAGTGCAACAAGTCTGTGATTAGTTTGCCGATAGAAATCTATTTTATATGACACCCCATGGAAAATGTCTAGTTTTCAAATGTTACCAAGCGCGCTTATTGATAGTATTATTCGTATTTTAACTATGCATAGTAAAAGATTGGGAGAGAAATTCTGGAGCTGAAGACAACGTGCGTCGGTTTTACTTCTCCCCATTACAACTCCTACAACTTTTACTGTTTGTTTACTATTTTTTGCCCATTAGCGATTTTTGGCCGATAAATTATGAGCATGTAAATTGTGTTGTGTTCAGAAGAGATGTAAACTACTCCTAAGTTACATATGTTGTTGCGCCTCAATTGGTTTTTACATACTACTATTTGGCGAACTGTAATCCTGCATTTAAATACCCCCACCCCCGAATCACAAGAGTCGAATTTTTCTGCTTCTTTGACGTAACTAGATTTCAAAAACTAAAACAAACTGCAAGCCCCCGATGCGTGTATGGTGCCGCCAGGCTTCTTTCGCCAGCGAAGTCGGCTTCCGATCCGATCGCGCGGCGTCCGAGTTGGGCGTCCTCGCGCCGCCTCCGAGGAGTCCGGTCTTCGCGCAGCTCCTCGAGCGCGGGCGCGGCCGCGTCGCTGCTGCACGAAGGCGTGGGTGCGCCGCCGCCGCCGCCTCCACCTCCAACCCTGCCGGCCACGCCGCCGCGCCGCGCCGGACAGAGGCCGCGATTGTGAGCGGGGCGCGGCGTGTTTTTTTTAGCTGCCCCCCCGCGCGCGCGCCGATAGCATCGTCTGGTCCTCGCGCGTCAAGAACACGCCCCGCTACGAGCCTCTCCGCAACGGTTTGTTCGGGGTCTGGTACTCGTTTCTCAACTCCGAGTGCACTTGTTAATGTTGCTGTAATAATAATAATAATAATAATAATAATAATAATAATAATAATAATAATAATAATAATAATAATAATAATAATAATAATGTGATGATGGTGATAGTGATTTTTGAAGGGCCATAGTGGGTACGTCAATTACGGGACTAGAATGTTAAATTGTATTTTATTTGGACGTTTCCTGGGGGCTTAGTGCCCTACCTCTTCAGGAATTGGAATGTGGGTGGCATTTTTTGTAACTAGTATACACAAGTAAAAATTTAATTTTTTATCTTATTTGTTCATGAATATCAACATTGTAAACAGATGCAATAACTACCCCGACTATAACCTCACAGAAGTAGCAACTGCGTTCCTAACCAAAGTTTATTAAAGATGAAAAAAAAAACACGCAAAAAGATAGATTATCATGTGTAAATAAAGAAATAAATAATAAACCAATACATAGTTTATGCAAATAGATAAACAATTACTAATTACGAATATACATACTACTACTAATTTCGAATATACATATAAATTGACAAAAAAACAACAACAAAAAAAAAAAACAACAACTATGCAACTTCTGGCCGTGTGAGAGACGATTTTGTTAAAGAACTCGGCGAATAATCCGGAAACAAAGAAACAGTTTTGATGTTGACATTTTTCCTTCTGTTGCAGGCCAATTAACATATCATTAAAATGACATCAAATTTGAGTATTTACAAAAATACCTTCGTTAGTGCGAGAAAGTTATATCTTGAATAGAGAGTGCAATATGGAACCAAATATTATTTATCAGCAAAATTACAAATTAAAGCAGCAGTACGATCTAACATGATGAGGTGTGATGTTGGCGCCGTGCTTTCCGCCGACTCGAGATTGTTAGCAATGAATCCCGGAACTTAATCGAAACTTCGCTTTCGCAGTTGTTCTCGGGTTTGCCTCTTCCTTTTGCTGCTGCTCTTGCTCTTTGATGGAGCTAGGCTTTTACCTTCCGTGAGCGGCTAATGTGGTTAATGGACTTTCTTCGTCCTGGGGCGTTAGGCCATCTTGGCTAAGAAAGGAAGATCTTCGCGTTGATTGCTCTCAAGGCTCAGGAGGTCGAAGCGCTACTCGCGTATCCCTTACCTTCATCCCACGCATCTCCCAGCCATCTCTTGCACCCCTCTCCCAGAAATTCTGTCTTTACTCCGGAAATGGAGACTCTAATCAGTTTGCGTGTCTTTAGGTTCCCCTTTCATACTATATTTCTTTTCTATTTTACTATCCCCTTTTTTTGTTATTTAAGATCGCATCAACATAGTGGTCATTAGCGACCACTATTGCACTTAACGGTATGGTAACTGTGAAGACAACATGATAATGATAGTGAGTGAAAGGACGAACACAAATACAACCATGTCCGAGGCTGGAATCGAACCCGCGATCCTTTGGTCAGAGTTCGCTACGGCACTAGTGCCTGAATGATCTCGTCCCTCTGGACCGGCACTACCGCTTTGTTATATCCATTATTTCCAATCATGTTTTGTTTCTTAGCTCACTGTACGTCTCTCTCTCTCTCTCTCTCTCTCTCTCTCTCTCTCTCTCTCTCTCTCTCTCTCTCTCATTCGATTATCGTCTCTTTTACTACTTTTTATTTTTCTTCTTTCTGTGAACTGTTTCTGTTCATAATTTTTATCGTTCGAAAAACATTTTACATTTATTAAAATTTTTACACAATTTAAGCTTGGGGAAAAACTACATGAATATTTTTTTCTCGTGTTTCTTATTTTGTTACTTATAATTTTACCATTTCTCAGGAAATATAAACTTTTTCGTATAAAACATTTCGTGAATATATTCTTTCTTTTCAAATTTCATCTCCTTCTTCAATATATCTCCCCTATTTTTATTTTCCTTTCTCATTGTTTGTGTCCATTATATCGAAAGGATTTTTTATTGACTTTATTTCCTCTCCCGAAACTTTGTTTTATGAGGTAGTACGGCCGTGATATAGCAACAGGATATATTTACAGAAGGAAGCAGTCAACCAGTCGACGTTTTGGGAGGATGCCACTTGACCGCTTTTCGTTAAACTTTGAAGCGGTTTCCGAGGACTATAATAATTTATTCGCAACATTTCAATAACATTAGCTCATACGTTTACTTTATCAACTATCTGATTATATTTATTGGGTGTACCATCATTGTGTGAGGTAAAAGAGTTTATAAGTATACGTGTGTGAATTCTTGTGTTACATTTTTCCTGTCGTTTATGAATATTTTTCTCACTTAAAAAAATAGTCTTCGAAAGAGTTGTTTTTTCTAACAAACCCATTTTGATTCATGTAAAGGTGATGTTCCAAACCTATAATAATAATGTATCAGATTTAGCAGGTGCTTTGTTTTCTGAGGATTCTCTGGAACCATGCGCCACAGAACCCCGGTATTTTCGTATTAGAATTAACAATTTCTGCTTCACAATTCGGAGTGTCGATTTTACAGAAAACCGCGAACAATTGAATACTGCGTTCTTGACGTAAAACACTTATTTTTACGTGAGTTAAATTTGCTTTTGATACCAATATATTTCGCACCTCCAGTAGAATAGTGACACAAGTGCGAATTTCTGATTTCTCAGAAATTGCAATTTTAAGTTTCGTAGTTCTGTAATACTCGTTCTAGATTGTACCAATTATTCACCTTCTAGCGGACAGTATTTGAACTAATTCAAAATCAACTTCAGAATAGTTGCAGTACCTCTTGGTAACCTCTTATCAGGTTTTAGCTGAAAAATGACGATTTCGCACTTGTGTCACTTTTCTATTGGAGGTGCGATTTGTTTATGTGTTTAATTGCTTCATACTTGGTCTCCTATAAAAAAACTATTCTTGATTCGAGAATATCCCATTTGAAAATATTAAATTTTAGAGTTATTACACTCCCCGCTTAATAAATGTTTCTGCGGTCCAGTGTTTGGATGCGTTAAATTCATAAATCTCATCAAGTTGCATCGAAATTTGCCATTATTGTGACCACCGAGTGTCCCTGAATTCACCACGTTTATTATTGCAAAGTAATTTCACTTTCGAATTTCATTGTAGATGAAGTATTTCACTGTAGGTGAAGTGAGTATTATAAATGGAACACAGTCCACAATCCACTCATAAGTAAATTATTGGTATTTAAAAAAATCGAAAATAACAACATGTATGTTTTAAATATTGCGTTTTTTCGCCGAAGTTGTTTTCCTTCGGCGAGATGTTCTTTTATTTTGCGTCCCGAATGCGAGTGTATTCCCCAATGGAAAGCAAAGTTGTTTAGAGTCAAGGGGAGGTTTTCCGAGCCGGCGCAGTGTTAAGGCGCCGGTCCGCCGGCAGCCACTGCCGAGTCCATCTTCCCGCGCGGGATGAATTATATACGCGGTCGAAGCGTGCTCTGGCCCCGCGCGAGCAGCAACACTCTGCCTGCCGCGCTTCACTCTCTGTCTCTGCCCGGCCCTGAGCGTGGCTAGCGGCGCAGTCTCCACTCCCATTGAGACTCCGCTACTGCTGTTGCTGTTGCCTTTGCTGCTGCTGCTGCGGCAGCAGTGGTGCTTCGACACGCCGCCTCCGACGCCGTTCTTGTTACCGCATCCCTCACCATCTTAGTCTTCCGTTCCGTCTTTTCTCTCCCCTTCTCTCTGCCAATCGCTCTGGGTCTGCCCTCTGCTGTAGCGTCTCTCTTAGCCATTCCATGGTTCAGAATTTCGTCGTTCTGGTTCTGACTTGGACATTCTGTTATGTTCTGAAACCTTTTTTAGTGTCAAGTTTCCTCTATTTCATCTTGTTTCTTCCCCCCTTGTTTACTCTCTATTTTTAATTTAGTTGCTGTTCTGCCTTCCCTTTTTTTGTTTTCTTTCTCTCGTTTTATCGTGTATAAATCCCATTCGTTGCCGCATTACTGCATCAGTTGTTGATACTGATCCGGAATATAAATGTTAACTCTTTACAAATTTGTCGTTGCTCTTTCAGTCCTTCCTCCTTTATCTATTATCAGTTATCACTATCTGTATAGCTCACTTCCCTTGCGTTCTCGCTCGCTCACTCGCGTACTCGTAATTTTCTTCTTGTCTTATCCCGAAGTTTCTCTCCCTGGCGACTCGTCGGGCCGCTTCTGAGGAGGCGCGAAAGTTTGCGGGACTCGAAGGGAGCATATTACGGTTCTTTCGCTCGCCCGCGCGCGCTGCAGAGCTCTGCATTCCCGGCTGGCGGGATCGACCGGGCAGCGACCCTCCGGACGTTTACATTGTCACCGGAGTCCCTACGTCGCTCTACCTAGTTCGCTACCACAAATTTTCTTTTCCTTCTCCCTGTTCTTCTCCTCCTCCCTGTTCTCCTCCCTTTTCTTCTCCTCCTCCCTCTTCTTCTCCTCCTCCCTCTTCTTCTCCTCCTCCTCTCCCTTCTCCTCCTCCTCCTCCCTCTTCTCCTCCTCCCTCTTCTTCCGTTTTATCCCTGCCGATCATAAAGTTAGGAGAATTGGCATTTCGGTTTACTGCGCATGAAAGAACGAATGAACGCTCATTGATTGAGAAGACGCTGTTATGTGACACGTAGTACACCTTGATCTTCCATGTCATTATCACTTAATGGAAACATCCATGCCGTGCGTGCTAAATTTGAAGTGGCAACTGTGGTGGAGACTTATTACGGGTCTGCTTTTCTGCTCTATCTGCATCAGTTTTCATCGCATTCTAGCAATCCTTCAATTGATTGTTGGTTAATCTCTAACACTGCTGACACAACTGCTTGTTATTACCACACCTGCATATTCTGTCAGAATCGTAAGCAATGCTTCCGTCAGTGTTAGTGCACCAACGCCAGTTACCACCATGCCACCATTTACTGTACATCAGTATCACTACTACTTTCGTAAGAGAGTTATTATCATATCAGAAATTAGTTTTCCTTCACCTTCATAAGATAGTTCTCACTATTATGTCGACGTACATCACCCTTACCTTACATCTCTCCCGTGACACTGCTTCATCGGATTCTTTAGCCAGCAATCTAACGACGATATAGAAAGTTCAATAAGATGGTCATATCGACCTCTGGAAAATGGAAGGAAATATCCTGTGTATTGAGAAATGTCGGGGGAACGATGAGGATATTTATGTGATTTCCTACTTGTTAGAGTAAAATCCATCGAAAATCTGAAGTATAAGATATGTTATTTTACTGTTATATGTTATTTTATGTTTATTATATTAGGTCCGTTCATGTAATAGGTAAAAATATAGAATTTTGACTATTCATAATAACAGCTGGTTAAAATTTGAGACTGGATTGAAACGTTAGGAAGTGAAAAATATCTATTACGAATTTCGGAAATAAGCATAAATTAAATAGGAACTAAACAATCTCTGTCCGTGTGAGAAGTGTCATTGGTTTTGTTAAATACTCCGGAAGACTGGGGAAATATAAAGACAATGAAACAGTTTCGATTTTGACTGAAAAATGCCAAAATGTGATTGTGTGTCACTGATTACACACAGCTGGCGTCATGCGACGAAGTAGAAGGACGATTCAGTTTTAACGTATGCCGTTCCAGAACAGGCAATTTTTAATGCTGTGGGACCCCATTTTCGGAACATTCGATAATAGTGTTATTTCTGCGGCCGCTAATTTTCTTTTAATAGTAATTAAGAAAATAAAATCCATTCCTCGAGTATTTGCATCGTGTTTACAAACAGATCATTTGTGTATGCAGTTATGGATATTACAGAAATGCAATTGAGTGTTATGTATTTTTTAAGTTCGCTAGCATTATAAATCGCATCACAAAACATGTATCCTATGGGTGTATATATTCAATGCGAAGGTGTTCATTGACCTCGTGACTATCACCGACCTCACTGCCTGCAGTCGCAGCTCGCCGGAGTAACGCCTCTTTATTGCCTCTATATGCACATACCGTTCGCTCACATTGCAAGCTCGTAAAGCAGCTCGCTTTCTTCTCGCTTGGGCGGTCTCCTCCTCCTGCTTCCGTCGCTCTCCCCGTCTCCCGCCTCCCACCCCTTGCACTGCATCTCCCTCAGCTTCCTGGCTTCTCATTCGTACCGCTGACCCGCGATGCAGCATGTGCCCCGGCACGCCTTCCCACCAGGGTTAATGAACGACCGCCGCCCTGACTTCCTGGAATTGCTCTACTTGACACGCGCTTACCGCCCGACGGATCGTTAGTTTTGATTTGTAGACTATTCGAAAGGGAGCGAAGTAATTACGGTAGCAAGCTCGTTGCGTTTGGATTCTGTTGAGCTACTTCTCAATGGCGAATCATCAACGGGTCTTTTAGTAGGTTACTTCCTTCACGAACAAATAATTTAAATTGTTTTCATTAGCATCAAACAGTGCTAAACGTACTTGTTTAAATAAGTAGTTGTAACCACAACATTGTATAATTTGACATTTATGATGTTTTAAACAATGTAATAAACAAGTTGAACCCATGCGAATATTTCACGTTTTTAAATTATTGTTTTAAATGTAAAAATAAAGTCGGTTAATTTGAACGACCTGGTTCTATTCTCTGCGTTACATCGTATAGATCCGGTATACTGCGTGGCTTTAAGACAATTTAAGCTATTCCCTTCTACGTACATCAGAGAAAGAAATGGAGATATTTGTAGTAATCAGAATACCCTTGTCCTATACCCATAGACATAACTAGAGATATCTATTCTGGATGTAGTCAGGTCCTTTGTTGGAATGCGAAGTTGAGAAGAAAATAATTTTGTCGCACGTGTCTTTAAATAACTTTTCAGTCATATTATACCTATAAAATATGTACAAATGTATTGTTTCCGAATGCTTCAATCCTGGTATTAAAATAAGATAGGCTGTTGCGACTACTTAAATCACTTGATTTTAATAAACAATATTACAAATTTTCCTTTTCATATTTTTTCAAATTGCGCCTATTTTACGATCTGCCAACATTACCATTAATAATACGCACATATTGATAATTATGTACAAAAGTGTAGAATACCATTTTATAACATTAAATGAACATTGGATAACCTCTGCGCTTGCTGGGAGTGGGATGGATGTGGGATTGCGTGCCCAATAACACAAACTTATTTTGAATACATCTCATTTAATTAAAATTAGGATGATCATAAGGGTGAATATGAGCATGCAAATGAAATGAGTGATTGCAGAGAGTTTACAATTTGTTAATTTTTGCAGCATATTGAATTGACACAGACCGCTTAGAAACTTCCTGCCGCAACAAATAGCATGCTGTCCTATTGACATTACTTCCGGTAGCCGATATTGACGGTCTCGCGTGCATTCGCAGCGAGGAAAGGAGCGGGTGGTGGCCCGTCTAATAATCACTGATCATGTTCTTATAGATATTTCACCCTGCGTCTGCCTGGCCAAGAGCACGTCCCGCCGCAGGTAGTAGAGACATGGTGGCTGGCTGACTCCCTTTGGGCATGTAGCTGAACCACTCAACGGCGGGCTGGCGGTGTCCGTCCTGGCAGTTTCGGGGACTCGCCCTCTCGATCACGCTGACTGGCCGCAGAGCGACGCGCGATCCCAGAACCCAGTGCAGCGCTGTGATGATGACCTGACCGCAATTGTGACGATATCCTGAATGCATAACCCGGCGATGTCAATGCGGAGTTCGCACACAATGTATCATGTACTGCTATTTGTATCGGGAAGCATTATATATCTTAAACTTCCGATCATAAAGAACTTGGAAAACTGTTGGTCTGCATCGAATTAATGCCGAAACAGAAGCGAAGAAATCGTGGAGGCTCTTAAAAAGGTAGTATCCTCGAGACTCTCACAAAGCGTTTGTGATGTTTTCGAGGTTCTCACGAAAAGGAGCAAATACGTAGTAAGTGACGTTGAGGCTCTCAACAACCTAGAATTTTTGAGGCTCTGCCTCCAGAATCGCGAACATAGGCAGGGGTTTCTTACACCAATAATACGCTAGCTATGTTTCTGAAAAACCAGCCCTTGCACATTCGATCACTATCGATCCCAGCGCTTGCACATTGAGCGCGATATTCCTCCCCTGGGATCAACGGAATGCGTCTCACCTGCACTCGCCAGTTTAAGAAGACTTCTTTTCACTCTGATAGATTGCGATTACCAACCCTTTCGTCACCCACCAGCAAAGACGTCCGTGTAGTCTGGCCGTCTTCCTCCCGTTGTACGCTCTCGTTCGTGCGTCTGCCCGTCGTTCGCCCACCGTGCAGCGAATACCTATCTTTCGGGCGGCCCTAATTTGCACTTCCCTCCCTTCTCGCCAAGGTTTCACCGTGAACGCGTCCTTCTGCGTGGTAACATTGAATTGTGTGATTGTTTTAATGTTTCTGTATGTGAGACCGTTCATGTATAGTCTCTGATGACATCTGAATCAGAGTTGATTTACAGAGGATAATTCAATTAGGTAATTCTACAGGATGGAACAACTACATGATAACACCCCTTGTATCTCTTCAGCCGTGCAAGATACGAAGATGCTGTTTGGACAGTCGATTGCATAAACAGGGGCTACTTGATAAAAGCATATTTCGTCTTTGCCCTATTTTTTACTACGAAGATATAAGGTCAACTTTGTGTTTTTAATGGAAACCGATGCTAAATTTTAGCGTATAGTTATGGGCTTAAAAGACGAATTCAAATATGTATACATCTTTGTATTTAAGCAAATCGTTTTTTAGAAATCGATGTTTTTGTAACATATTTTCCGCTGATGCAGCGATTTTCCGTTGTACATTTCCTGCTAACTAAATGCGGAACTTCGGGAGTACGTCCATCAGACAAAAGCGCTCATTTATTTCAGCACAGTAACAAGTACTTTCTTGGGTACTAATTTTGCCAAAAGATGACTTCGTCCAGGGTAGACTCAAATCCTGCATTCAGGGTTCCGGAAAGTTCCAAAAAGCTTGGGGAGAGTCTTTCTTTACTTTTGCCTTAGTTGGGGGGTCCTTACTTTTAAGTGCTTACAGCATATCATCGAGAATTCTTGATGATTTTTATATTTCAAACTTTCGGTATCATTGTTAGACGAACAATCCAAGAAATCGGAAAACCGTTTTCTCAAACTAACTTCATATCTAATGGTTACAAAAAGGTGATTGCTGAAATATTTTTTGGAAGCTTAAGAACAAAGAGCGAGGACAAAACGCAGATTTCTAATTTGTAGAAAAGTCTATTGTTGCTCATTGCTTTACACCATATTCTATGTTTCCTCATTCTGGAAAGCCTGAGGGTTTAAGAGAATAGAGAAATTTTGTGGCGGGCCGTGGGCAGTAACGTTAAGGTATAATTCACCATGAATTACGGCGTGTGCCCTATCGCAGTCCGCTTGTAATTTATGGTCAAGCAAAGGAGCAGAGCTTGCTTCAGGCTACCTGCCTTTTCGTTATGGGGTGACGTTGAAACATCTTTAAACACTTCTTTACTTTATTTTGGGGCAGCGAAATACATTAACCCACAAAGTGCGATACGAACTTAGAAGTGTTAGAATGTTATTTTCGCATTTTTTTGGGAGGCAGATCATAAATTGTTGCAAGAACTTCAGGAAATATCTCGTGCGCGGGAACCTGTTAAATGGTGCGAGCCAGTTTAATGACAAAATTTTCCATGTCCTTCGTAAGTCTCTTTAACCGAATTTTTTTCTCATAGTTAAATCCTAATATTCTTCGAATTTCAATGTACATCAATTCAACAATTTGAAGATGGTTGATTTTAATACATTATTACCATTTTCGTTTTATTTCTCCAAAAATTACACTGAATGTGCAGCAACCGTAAAATATGGGAAAATATGTAAGAATATGCAAAATAAAAATTCGTTAGGAATGCTCTAAATGGGCAGATTCGTAAAGATATGTCACCATTTTCCAAATATCTAAATGCAATGCAGAAAGATGTGCATTTACATACAAATCTGGGCAGTAGTTAATTTATATTTTATCTTTACGATTACAATTCTCAGGTGTAAAGTTTGTAAAGAAGAGTTCCCTGAGTCGAATTTTTGATATATGAGTCTTACAGACACTTGTTCATTAATTGGACGCTTCGAAATGAATATCGTACCACACAGCAAATGATGCTCATCGTTCATGCACTTCGCGGCTGGTTGACTTATTATTACGGCTTCGCAGAAACAGGATCTTTAGCTCTTTACTAAATCTTGTAATCTGAATTCGTTTTTAAAATGTTCTTATTTTTCAATTTATTAATGTTGCCATCAATGAGTTCCCGTGCATTATATTTCGATTATATTCAATGCGCAATAGAATTCAATAAAATCAATGGAATATATTTAATCATATCACATTACAGAAAAGCGCTGTGCGAACATTCTATATGGTACTTGAATTTCGCTAATTCACGGATTAGCCGGTTAATCCCATTTTTCAAAATGGGTGGATAAAGGACGAACGGTTTCCAAGCAGACTTCGGTCTCAAGCGAGATGAAGTTCTTTAGTCGACATGAGGTGGCTAAAGTAGGTGAAGTACGTTACGATAACGAAAAAGAATTGGGGATATTATGTAAGGAACAGGGACGAGACTGTTCGTGGAATATTTCTGAGTCTAATGAAAGACAGTAAGAGTTCCTTTGTGTCAGTCCTAAATTTCTATTTACACAGCACAATCGTACCTAACCCAACCTAAGATAATCTAACCTAACTTCCGAAAATACTACCGTAGCTGATGCATAAGATATATACAACATAATATATATTATACGTATGCATGCAATGCATGTATATTCATATTTCTTGCGAGCACACAAGACATACTCGCACGATACCTTTCCTATAGCCAGCGTCACTGTAGCTAACGCCGACCTTAGTCGGCTGATGTCTGAAATGGATGACATCGTTTATTATCATGCATGTAGCTTAATTCAAAACTGTGTGGGTAATGTGCGAATTAACCCTACTTCGGACCAATTTTTCTTATCCTAATAGCCCTTATTTTGAATGTATTTTCGGACGCCGTAACATACGGGAATTGTACTTTGCAAACTAAAAGTACTAACAATTTTCGCCATCGTTTCGAAACATAACTCGAAAAACTATCTCCTCACACAGTTTCTATAAGTACCTTCTAACCCGCTCCGCCAACACGGACTGCAGGACGGCACCGCGGAGCCTCACGTCGTGCACACGGGCCAAGGCTCTAGGACGGCCAGTACAGACCAGCCCAGCGACCTGAGACGACAGACGAGACGTACTTGCGCGGAGACCAGACACGACAGACGAGACCCAGTCCCGACCAGCCCCGTCCAACTCCGTCCAGCCCCGTCCAGCCCCGTCCAACTCCGTCCAACTCCGTCCAGCCCTCCGCGGCGTAGGCCTACTAAAACTGCTGTTTTACAGCTTGCCAGCCCGCGCGGCCTCCGCGGCGCCGCCGAAGGCTCGCTGCGGATTTTCGCTACAGGCCTCCCACGTACTCGGGATCTTCTTTCTCCTCCTTGATCTCCTCCCACTCTCTCTCTCTCCACCCTTTGTTACTCTCCGCCCTCTCCGCGTTGTGCCGTTCTCCCACATCCCATCTTGCTGTTCCCATTTTTCATGAGATGCACCACCTCTTCACCATCCCCTTCTATTGCTCGCCCTTGTATTTTAACTATAAGGAATTCTCCTTAGTTTAATTATAAACCAATTCTTTAACTCGCTAACGTTTCAACTTTTTTATGCATTCCTCAAGGACGTGATACAAAAGTTACAATTTTATTTCCACTAAATTAATTAGTAGCCATAAATCCTGAATGCAACATTTAATATTTTCACTTGTAATCTGTATAAAATGACTTACTAATTCCTTGAGAACGTTTTCTCTGAAGTGTTTTTTTGTGTTATAGCAATGAGTATAATGGTATAACCAGTTAATAGTTACGGAAGCAGCAAGAGTATTGGCGAAGCCATAAGCACATATAGCTATAGTGTAAAAGAATGCGACATTCATTCCATGGAGTGATATCGCCACATCATGCTTGAACTCTGACTCCGGACGTCTGGATGTACGCTGTTACATACACAGACTGTGAATTGTAGGGTTTTTACAAAAGAGCGTGCATAGGATGGAATTTAATGGACATGTTAATTTTCAAGGAATAAATAAATAATTTTGTACAGATTACTAATGTAAAAATATCGATTGTGTCACATTGGATTAAAGGATAAGGATTAAATTGAGTCTCTAAATAAATTTGTAATTTTTGTTGTAGCTCTGAGGAAGGCTTAACGAAGACCAAAAAGTAAGAAATTTAGATCATTATTGTTTTTGTTTTTTTACCTACACTGGTTCCGCTCCACCCTACTTATTGCGTCCGCCTTGCGCCGCCTTGCCTTTATCAGTGTTGATGATGTTATCGATGCACCGCGCTTGTCTCCGCTGGTCACTTCACTACCGCCCTCTCTCCGTATCACTGCGTCCCACTTCTCTCATTCCCTTTCTTTCGCTTGTGACCTGTTCCTAAGCAGCCTCCTCGTTGCTTTCCTTTGTGTCCTTCTTTCCTCTTTTAACGCTTTGAACTCTGTGCCGTTCTAGCTTCTGTCGTTTCTCGTTTATACTCTCGTAATATTACTATTGTTTCCGGCCTGGCTTTCCTCTGGTATTGTTGCCTACAGTTTCCCTCTCGTACGACCCATTTCTTCCCCCGCCATTCCCGTAAATCCCTGTCCCCAATCGTTTCCTCATGTTGCCGTCCATATTCTTTTACTCTATCCGTTTCATATCTTACCATTTTTCTGTTTACCACCAGCCTTTGTTCATCCATTTGCACTAGTCGCAGGCTGTATTTGAATTTTTTCCGTGTAGCTCAACTTAGTGTATCTCTTACTAAATACCACGTTACCCTGACCCTCTTATCTACTTCAGTGTCTTCAATCGGTCACCACACTTTTTCCACGAAACCTTTTCCTTTTGCCTCATTGACGCATTGTTCGTCCCTGTCAGCTTCCGCTCGAAATCTGACGACAGCCCTCCCCCCAAATCGGTTAGCTATCTGTTGTCGTCCCTTGCTTCTTCTCTCCGTGACGTTCTGCTTCCATTTCGACTCCTTCAGTGGAGTTCAGGTCCGCTACCCCCCGCACTTCTCTTTTATTCTCTTCTCTCCGCTCCGCGGAGGGCGCGTTGGATAAAGGACCGATGATGTGTGTTGGCTGATGCCCAGTTGTTTCTCCGCGGACTTCGGCGCCGCGCAGTCGTTCGCAGTGGAGCTGTGCCATGAAATTTCAACCGTCGCGCTGCGGAGACGGGGAATGAGGTCACCGCACTACTATGCGGACCGTACAGAGTCGAACGTGATCTGTCACCCACGAGTGAAACAAAGGGCTTTTTTCCGAAACGCGTTGCGCAATCGGAATAGATTTTTTAAATCCCCGAACCAGAACCGATTCCTCTTCGGCGATCATTTTCTATACCTGTTGCGGCAATAATCCGCAATTTCGACGTTTTCGACCGTCATTAACTTTCGGTAGTGAGTGGCATTACAAGTAAACGGAGTTATTCTCACTGTAAATAGAATACATCTACTTAACGTAATGTGATGAGACTATTGCAGACTTCACTGAATGTTATTTCAAAGGGAGACGGAAATAAATGAAAATTCCGATTTGGCTTAGTATCACTTGAGCAGCAAAATGTAATTCGAAAATTTACTGTAAATAATAGGTGAAAAAAATACTCCCTGTCTGTATATCTGTTGAGGAGTCTTGCATCGCCGTGTGTTAAGAGAAGAACGTAGTTGATTTTGCTCAGAATCTTTCGAAAGTCCACGGTCTTCGGAGCCTTCGAAGTGTGCGTTCTGGAACTGTAGTTTACGTATCGCCCAAGCCACCCGGCATTCCAGTCAGAGTTATTGCGAGTAAGTTCCCGCGCTGTTTGACGGGGAGCATTTTTCAGTGGCCCCGCGCCACGCCCCCAGGACGCATTTGCGCGGATTTATGCGTCGCCGCCGCAACGGTCTCCCGCCCCGCCACGCCCCACCCCGCCTCGCTATTCACATCCCCCACTCGCCACTCCTCACCGAGCCCGCCCTCGCTCTGCCCGTCCCCACCACACTCTCCTCGCCACGCTTCGTCCGCCCCGTTTCGTCCCGCCCTGCCACGTTTCTACACGTCACGTTGCGCCACGTCGCGGCCCCGCGTTTCCGTCGTTTCCTTCGTCATCCTGCACCGCCACGGCCCGCCATGCCTTGACACGCCCCGCCACACCCTCGCGGGCGACGCCGGCCCGTTCGCTCTCTTCCCGGCGCTGTACACGTTTACCCATCATGCGTGCCCCCGCGTCTTCTCACATCCCTTCCTCCGTTTGCTTGTGTACTTTTCTTCTGGATATAGCGCTCTCGAATGCTTAATATTTTAAGGCTGGGATGACCATCTTTCCAAAACCCTGTTTTTTTCTCTGGTATATGTTTCAATACTTCATGGTATTCGTATTTTCTGGGTGACTTGTTTAAATTCTTTAATAAATAGACGGATGTATTCAAGTATAAATGTTTATCAGTTATATAGTTCTTGAAGTAAGTTGATCATGCTTGGAAACCGAGGAATGTTTTTAATTGATAAAAATTTGAATCCGTTCTAATCTTCCATATTTTTCCCTTCCGTTTGTTTCATCCCATTTCTTGATATCCATGTTTTCATCGCATCGTATTTATTTTTTGGGGAGTTCCATTATTTCTCGCTCCACCAGTGGGATTGGAGTTTGATCTCTGGATAATACATACATGTGAAATTTGTGGCCCAAGCGTGCTCTCGGCCAGTATTATCGGAGTTCCGGGCAAGGTTTCTCGAGTCTCTGATTCCTTCATTTCGTCATCATTATTTACCTCATCGTCATTGTCGCTGACGCCTACTCAGTAGGTAATCACACATAGGTCTTAAATCATTTTTTGAGCTTCCCAAAACTTAACAACATTGTGAATTGTAACAAATACGGCTAATACGGTTAAGTATTTGTAAGTGCCAATGTCACTTACAATGCATTACAATGGCAAAATGTTGACAATACATACAGTATTTCAGAATTTGGCCGTTTTTAGGTAATAACGTCATCAGAAAAATATTTCCTACTGAATGCAAACGACACGTATCATAAAAATTAAATCGAATTTTGTTACAATTACACATTGATCTCATTTTTACTTTCCAGAATTGGTACGTATATACGGAGTAATATAGTGTAGGAAAGTTATGTTATGCTGCGGAAAATCAATTTCGAGATTTCGACCGAAATATTCGTTGGGGTCCCCTGACACCGAAAAAGTGTTTTTTTCAAACAGACCGTCTGTCCATCTGTGAACACTACTAGCGCATAAACCATGCGTAGGATTTTTTCCAATTTGAAGAAACCCGTGTCTATCTGGCCCGAGTCGAATCTTTGAAATTTTGAAAAAAAAAAGCTTTAAAATTTGGGGGTACTTTAAATGAAGCCCTCAAGACAATTTCAAAAGTTTCTGAAAATCGGCTCCAAATTTTTTCCTTAAATTTCTTGTAATATTAAAGTAAAATAAGATCGCACAAGTCCGATTTTCAGGTTTAACACTGAATTTTCGAAAATTTCAAAATATTTCGGACGTCTTCCGACAACTACAAAATTGAAGATAGAGATTTTTCCTTCAAATAAAATCTGTTCCCATATTCCCATAGTGAGTTCTTTCATTAACGTCATGTACATTAAAAAACAATAGTTTTCGCACAATATTGTGTGCAATATGAGTAATTTTAAAACTTTGCAAAGACATGATTTTCTCAAAAATGGCTCCAAATTTTTTCTTTAAACTTGTAGTAGAGATAGTGCTAAATGTTCTCTACAAGATGGCGTAAACTCCAAATTGCTCTATAATTTTTTTTCAAAAAGTACAAAAATATTATTTTGACTTGCCTCTCATGTCGTTAATATTTATATTAGCGGCAATCTGTTTACATTATTGCATTTATGTATATATGTGCTTTAAATAATATCACATAACGTTTCTCGAAAACTCAACCGTTTTCTTTGAAAAACTAGCTCAAACTCCGCATTTTCAGATACACTCAAACGTCATTTTCTCAAAAATGGCATCAAATTTTTTCTTTCGACATATGGAACGGATAGTGGTAATTGCACTCTTTAATATGACGTAAAGTTAATCTCGGTGTATTTTTTTAAAAATTAAAAAAATGTAAATTTTTTTGTAAGATCTCACGCCGTTGATATGCACATTTTTCAGCAATTTGTAAGCACTATTGTATATGCGACTTAATGTATTTAATGACTTCAAATGAAGTTTTTCGATAACACAAAAATTTTCAGTCAACAAAAGCTTCAAATTTCGAATTTATAGTAGGGCTTAAATGCCAGTTTTTTAAACCGGCTCCAAATTTTTCAAAGAAAATTACCATTTAGGTCGACGTTTTAGTATTCATTAATAATAATAATAATAAAATAATAATAAAATCTTTAAAAATCATAAAATAATATTTCTACTCTACAATTAGGAAACAAAAAAGAAAGAAAGAGACTGTCAAAAAAATGTTTTTTGTGCGGCGATTGATGGCAGCAGGAAGAATATGTGTGGCAAGTCCGAATAGCTAACCGAGACCAAAGGAAATAGAAATCTAAAGGGAAAGTCTGTGCTATTCTGTAGGACCGCTAGTTATTAACACAGTATAGAAAATTTGCAATGCTCTTTCACTCTAAAAATTTAGCCATCCATTAGTATTTTTTTCCGTATATGAGGATAACTGTGTATCAGCTCAAATTGGTTTATCATTTTTTAACGTTACTTCGCGGAATATGGCACTAGTTAGCTCATGTATATTACTACATTATCTTGAACAATTTAGCCTTTGTTTATTAAAATGAATTTTACTCATAGATTCCATTTTAAAACAAAATAAAAGTATGTTTCGCAGAAAATGTGCAAAAAATACTTTTTTGTTTACAGAAAATAATTCTATAAAAAGGTTATATACATTTATTTTCGTTCCAGCATAATTCTGTCATATCTTTTGTAGTGAAGGGAGATTTTTTCTAGTCGTCCGAGGTTTAGAGAAGTATTGCTGGTCGTCGGGAACAAACATTGACTTCAAAAGGGGCAAAAGCGTAAAAATCAGAAATCAAATTCTCTGACCGCAAAAACCAGTTACGGCCATCGTGCCGTTGAATTTCCTTAATTTTAAGGGAAAGGAAACCATACACACGTAGTGAGAGCCAATGACCCCCAAAAAGTTAAAATATATAGCCTAGTGATATTCGTTCACATTGATCTTCCTCTTTCTTCCACAGCATTCTCATTTGCTTCTTGTTACCCGACTTTCCTTTCAACCCGTCACTTCTACCATAGAGGAAAGTCTGTTAATATCTTTCATCTATGCTACTACATAACCCTCACTTTTTTACCTCGTCTCCTCCGTCGTCCTCTTGATACCTGCCTTCCTCGTCTCAGCTTCTCGCCGCCTCGTTGCCTCCGCCGCCGCCGATGCCGCGCAGTTACCTGCGTCACTTCCATCTGGCGCGTAGTCGGAGTCGCCACTACCGCTTCAGCCATTGCCCCTGCCATCCTCGCCCCACTCACCCAAGCCCATTGTTCCCATCGACCCCACCACCCCACCTCCTTTTCTCACGTACTATTGCCGTCCACATTACCAACGCCCCCACCCGCCCCGCTTCCCCTGCCACCACCAACCACCTAGCTACCCCCGCCGCTGCCACCCGCGTCACTCCCGCCAGCGCCGTCGTCTGCACCACTATCGCTACCAACACCGCCATCACCATCTCTATCACCATCGCCACTTCCGCCACCAGCACCACCCGCTGTTGCGCCGCCTCGTCCCCGCTTTTATGAGCGCTTAGCGGCGGCTGCGGAGAATGCGTAAATTCATCAGGGCCAGGCCACCGCAGCGCGGCCGCCTTCGTCGCTGGCGGTTCGTTATCCTTATCCAGCGCGCTCCCGTAGCGGCGCCCCGCCCCTCCCCGCCCCTCCCCTCACCGCTGCCCCGCCACGCCCTGTCCCGCCTCGCCCCGTCCCGACCCGCTCTGCTTCGCAATACCCTTTTCTACAAGTCCCCGTGCCCCGTCGAGCTTCGTGAATCCTTCCGCGTCGTGCGCGTCCCTGTTATGAATCTCCATCGCGGCCTTGGCTTACTCTCGCTTCCCCTCTGCGGCGCATCCCGGCTTTAGTTTGTACTGCCGACTCTTATGAGCTTTCCGCCCAAGGAAACATACTCCACGTTTCAATATTTCAGACTCCGCATTCGTCTCTTACTAAGTTTCTTTTGCATTGTAAGAATGTTATTTTCATTATTGTATAAAATATTACAAGAAATATATTTAACGAATTGCTATTTGTATGTCTACAATTAATTTAGTTTTCAGTGACGTAGTTGACGTAGATTTTGGGACAAGTCGTATCATATTGCCGAATCCTCATTTCTACAAATACTGCAACTTCGAAAAGACACAACTGATTGGTCTGTTTTATGTGTTTACTCGAATGTCTTCTCGCTGTATTGGATTATTCCTATTTTTTCGAGATATTGGCAAGTCGTATCTCAAGGTATGGGCGGTAGTGCCAAAGTTTCGTATCACCGACATCCTCTTAGAGTACCCAATACAAATAACTACGAGGGCCTTCAACACTTCACTAAGACTCCATCTGGCTGATTGGTTTGAACGAACAGTAAAGACCCTGTGTTGAACACGGATAAAAACGTAATATTGTTACTCATGTCACGGTGACGAACCATGCTCTGTAACGCGTCTGAGTTTATTAACACCATATTTAAGTTTGTTTGTTTGGATTTTATTTCTATTCGTTTTAGTTCTCTTTATATTCCTTAATCTTTCGCGCTGAATCAGCTTCTCTGTAACCTTCCTTCCTTTCCTTCCTCAGTTGTCTATAAATTATTTCTGTGTACACCTTTTCAATGTACAAAAACTCACATTCTTCGTAATTGTGTTTCTGTCGAATTTCTCCTCTCTTTGCCCATGCCACTCCATACCTTTTCTTCCTCCCTTCTGCTATCCTCTTTTCCGTTTCTACTTTTCCAACATTTTTCCAAATCTCTGTTCTTTCTTCGTTCTTGTCCTATAGAGTCTTTCCAGGTCCAAGCTTTGTCACTTCATCTTCTCTAAATTCCCATTTCGTTCCTCGTCCGCACAACCCCTTTCTCGCCATTTGATAGGCCATTTACATTTTCCGCTTAAAGACGCATTGCTCTCGCCCGAACTCATTATCTGCTCCCCAATTTCGTTCTTACGCTGGCCGCGTGGACGTAGCGCGCCTCCACCCCCTCCCGCCCGCCCGCCCGCCCGCTGAGGCTTGCCATGGCGTGGTGCGGCGTGCACCCCGCTGCGGTGACTCCACAGCAGGACGCGCCCAAGCAACGCACAATCACGCCTCCCAGTGCATCCAATAAACACTCAGATTTTGAATGGTTTGCCGTCACGCTAATGGTCATTTAAAGGAATTTACTTAAATAAGAATCTCTTTTTTCTTTTCATAATTAAAAACTTTGCTTTATGTTTTTTATGCTTAATATATCTTTTAAGAGAGAATAAGCTTGCACTATATTGTTATTAATGTCATTAGGTTGACGAACAGCTAAGAACGGATGAGGTTGAAGTTTGTACTCCGAGACGATACACGACGTTATTGTTAATTGTGCTATCGACTGTGTGTCCTTTAATACTTTTCGTAATACTATCTTCTCATGAAAAATATCATATAAACAAATACGTTTTCTCGGAATTAGTGTTCTCATACACAATATTTAGTTGTGTTTTCATACGCGGTTTACAATTTCCTTCGAATGTTCTTAACGGACGTTGAACGTTGAATGGTTTTTCGTTACTGTGGTTGCGGAAGTCGAAAAGACTTTATCAGTAATTGTAAAAATATCAACATCATACATAACACAGGAAACGTATCATACTTTGATTAAAATTTAGTTCATAAAGGCAATGTCACATTATTGTTATTCAAAATAAAAGGTTGCTTGGTGATTATACGAAATGTTTCCAGGCTTTAAGACTTCCCCAAGTACCAAGGAGAAAACAATGATACCTGAGAACTACTCACTCGGCATTCATGTAGACCTTATAACAGTATTTTCTTGCCTTTTAGTGCAGTCAGTCAAATTTCGCTCCTTATGAAGATCTTATTTTATTAACACGTTATCTTGCTTCTTTTGTTTTGTAAGATGTTCGACTCTTAGGTTTTATTGTTCTTGTCATCATTAATTTGAATTACTGCAAATATATGAATTTCTTCACTTTGATTCTGCCATTAGATTGCTGTTGCTCTTAAATTCAATTTAAATAAGTAATCCTATGCCATAATTCATCTTTTAACTTTGTCCTAATAATGCTATAGCATGAACTGATATGTCATTAAAATATATTCTGATAAAAATGTTTTGTTTTTTTTTTTCATTCTCTGATAGTTTCGATTTATGGATGTGTTGTTGTTATCGCCTGCTCTGGCCGGCGAGTGCCTGTGGTCGCTGCGGGCTTAACTGAATGCACAAGCCCCAGGGGAATGCCCGGCCCATCCCCATTCCCCTTCCCCTTCTCATTCCCTTACGTAAGGAATCTTATTCGCATTCAGGATCTCTCGTTCAGCGGTTCGGCACCGTTAGGAGGCGAAGCCAACCGTTGTGCAATTTATGCGCAAGAGGAAGTTCTCGATTTCCAAGTAAGGACCTCGGTTGGCGATGTTTTGGTTCGGAACCTTGTTTCCCGTTCCGTGCTGCCGTGAACTTCTTTCAGTGATAGGAGTGTTGTGAAGTAGCAATGAACTGCTCGCTACCTAATGAGCTGATGGCGTATCGATTGTAAATATTTATTCAGTAACAAAAGATTCTTTCGTCCTGCAGTGTTTCGCTTCATCGGGTACACGTATTTCTACGTTACTTGTTTAGAAAACAGAACTTTTTAAATTCTATTTCTTTGGCATGTGGATCATTTTTATTTAAATGTCCCTTCCTCACTCCCTAGTGATTTAAGGGTCAATTTAATAATATTATGAGGAGAGAGAAAATGACCATATATATTTTAATGTTCTAGAGATTTCTAACTTCGTGGCGTAACTAAGTGGCGTAAGCTAACATTCGGTGATGAGAAAATTAGGCAATTGTATTAAAAACGCATGCGTGTTAGTTGTCCCGCCCGCTATATGGGAATTTGTAAATATAAATATCACTGAAGGAAAGGGTGGAACGCTCTCAGTTTAAATGTCAGGTGTTACATTTACAACTAGAGACTACGAATATTAATAATCATGATAACGTTAATAATGATGATAGTGATAATGAGTTTAATAATAAAAGTAATAAAAATAATAATAATAGTGTACATATGCGCCTAGGAGATAGTGTGAGTTGCTAAATTGTAGGAAACAAATCTGTTAAATTTGTAAAATTTGCAAATATCTGTTCAATTTGGCAGTTGATAAATGTGCTTAATGTAGCACACTACTAATGTACTATTGTATTGTTTATTTTCGTAAATTTGATTATTAAGCAAATTGTCAGACTTTGATCAAAATACCTATGTCACAAAATATGTCAGAAAGCTGTTAATAATATAGTACGTTTATTTATGATCACCAGTGGCCAGAAATATTTAATATTTGTACGGAGAAAATTTCACGTTATAACTTATTGAATTCTTATGAAATTCTACAGTATTGTATTTGCGGATTATTATGCATATCCCACTTCCAAGTTCACGACCGATACCAGAAACGCACAGATTACATATGATCCCTGCCAATGGTTCATGTTTTAACAACTTCTTAAATCAATTCCGTGGCTACAGTTTTAAGATACTGAGCAAAAGATGGAAGATAACATTCATCGCTATTTACTTTTTCCACTGTCGATTTCAAATTCGGAAAATGTGATATGGAATTTGTTTTTAAATGTACAACTAATGGTTTTATGTTCTTCTGAAGATCATTTACTACTCTATATATACTATAACCCCCTGCACCAATCGTCTCTTCATCCGTCCATTCTGGAGATTGAGAACTAGTCGCAAAAGACTTTTACAATAAATTTATAAGCAGCCGAAACAGCATCATGCCCACTGTCAATCAGAGAGCAAGAACATCTGTAAATTGCTCGTCTGTAAAATTGGGTTAACGTGTTGGTGCCCTTCACCTGCGAGAGACATATGTCTTCTTAAAATCGATTATGTGTGTGATATATGCTTAGGTGATTTTAAATACGCAGGTATCATAGAGCATACGATGTGAACTTGTACAGATGATAATCTAAATGTAATACTGTATTGTATTCGTAATCATGGACGTGCGGAGAGGAAGGGGCAAGAGGGTGGCCCTCCTGAAATATTCAAAGTGCCTGAAATTTTTCACCAGTGCCGTACGTGATAAAATATTTTATCTCCGTAAATATTTTCAGTGCCTTATATTCCCTTTTTTAAACTGACAATTAGAGATTTGTTAAAAATGTATTCAATTTAGGTTGCTTTACGAGCATTGGAGTTCTTTACTTGCCACTATTATTTTATGCGTAAGTTAAATTTTAAAAATTATAATAAACATAGAAGAATTAGAATAATTTTTCACAATTTAATATAATTTGTCAAACCCAGTAAGTTAGGAAAATTGTTATACGTCATGTGGGGAAGAGGCTCCGGGTCGGGCAATCCTGTTAATAGTTCAGCATAAAACCATTTGTATTTGTTAATGGTAATTACTGAAGTTATAATTTAATACCTTTTTGTAGTCAATTTTGTATTTACTAGTAAAATGTATATAAAAAAAAAATTGAATTCAATGGGAGCCCAGGAAAGTTGTTGACCTCCCGTGTTGTTCTGGCTGCGCACCCCTTAAAGCATACTCTCATGCACTCTAATGCATAATTGTTTCTATACAATTAGAGACTATACTGATTATGAAAAAGAAAAATAATGTTTATTTTAACAAAACTGAGATATATAATGAATTAGTTTACATTTGTATTGTATATTTTTTTTAAAGACTTAATATGTTTGTAACAAATAATGTACATCAGCGAGTCAATGACCCCCATCTCAATCAGGTTTTTGTCCATTTTCCACGATTCATTGAGTAAATGCTGAGGTCCCCCCCCCCCCTTGTTTTGCTTCTGTACGTAAATGTAGCTTCAGTATGCGCACGTTTTGCTTGTAATGGTAAGAGTAGAGGTAAGGGCGAGTTGCTATTTTGTTGTAATGCAGAAAAATCATACTTGCAGTGTTTGTTTGTAATGCAGAAAAATCATACTTGCAATTCGTGTACCGATACAAATAAGTTTTCTATAACTCGGAAACGAAAATGACTATTTTTCAAATATTGCTAATCTTGCGTTTTTTAAATTTATTTTTAAAATTTATTTTTATTTATGTTAAACTTTTACTCATCTTTCCACTGTTTTTGGTTAAAATGACGCAAAGGGATTTTGGAACTCAATAAAACATGCGCAGAAAATCTTCTCCCCCCTACGTCACACAGTTTTTACTGTTTGTTGACTAAATAAATCTAAATCTAAATCCCATGAACGAACCATTCTAGTAGTTACAAATAAGCACTAGTTTTTAATATGACTCTATTATTACATGGATTGCCGTTTCCCCCTCATTAATAGATGTTTCATGAGATACTATGAAATGTCACTATGTGTCCACGATTGCGACTATGGATCACGAAGATTAGTCACATGTGTTGAAGGAAACACACTTCGGCGCTAGCGCTCTACCTGGATATCAATAGCTACCGTCTACAATGGAAACCGTCTTTTGTTCCTACGGCGCCATCTCCCGAATGGAGAAGTAAAGCGGACCTTCGGAAACCTGCATACGTGTTCCATTCGCCCGCTGAATGGGAGCATTAGTGTGGTGAGTGACTTATCGATTCGCGCGTAGAGAAAGGGAAGTCGCGACCCCCCCCCCCCCCCCAATGCATGTCGCAGGCGTTCGTTTATCGACACGGCACAGCTGCGGGCGACCCCCGCTTATCGAGTTATCGGCTTCGTTAAGAGAGTGGGCGTTCGTCATTACTCTTGATTTTCACTTCGGTAAGCAGCGCGGCCGGTGGGGGTGTTTCGCGCGCCGGCAGTCCATATTGACCTGCCGCGGGGCGACTCGTTGGGGAGAGCGGCGCATTTTTGCACCAAAACCAAATCACCGCTCTGGTATTACGCCGTTGCTTCAAAAGTGACATGAATAATAAACGTGATTTTTGAGCTACGACCACGAATGAATTTTGTAAACATTGCTCTATCAATCATTAAATGTAACTAAACGAACCGTAATATTCCTCTTAATGGCACAAGTGACATTTAGTGCACAATTTAGTACGATAGAGTGAAACTCTCTTTTTCTTTTCTTTTTTTTTTCTTTTTGAATGTTTGACAAACTCTCCGGATTCTATCGCATGTAAAAAGAAAGCCCAGCCATTACATTTAACATAGTAATAAAGACGTGAACCTCAATGCTCAGCTCGTAAAATGAGATATAAAATTCAGTGTCATGAAAATTATTATTTACATTACAAATATATATTTATAAATCTGGAATTCGGTGCCTCTGGTGAACTTGCTAATTATGGAAGTGTTCATGTAGTTAAGTGTAGTGATGTACAGTGCACAACATTACACTTGCGAAATACGCAGTGCTCAGTGAGGAAATTGGGCAAGAAAAAATGAATTGGGGAGAGCAAATGAATCTCAGTGCACTTACGTGGAAACTGAACAACAAACAAGAATGTAGACTTGTGAACAGCGCAAAAAGATGATGCGCAGTAATATTATTGTAACTCTTCGGTTCAGTATTCCGCCAAGCAAACACACCTAAATGATTTCGGTTCGTTTCATAAAAGCGTGTTAATACTGATATTTTTTTCTTCTAACGAAAAATCCTTTCGCGCTGGCATGAACACCTGGTTTGTTAATTCACCGATCGTAGGCGAGTGGCGTTTCGCCCAGCCGTAAGTTAGTTCCCGCGCGTGTATTACGGAATGAAACCCCGATTGCTCCCCAGCGCACCTTTGAAGCCAGCCCGCTCTGCCGAACAAAGCCACCTCGTTGGCACCGCCGTGCGGCCGGGCACTCTGCTATAGGCGCGCTGCAGCGTGCGCTGCTAGGAGGCGAGTGCGGGGGCGGACGCCAGTCCGCACAGTGGGATAAATTCGTCATTGTTTGGTCAAATGTTTTCTTTCTTTTAGTTTTATTTATTTACATATTTATATTAATAAACATGTGCGTGGGTGGGATGCGACTGTGGTACTGGCCGCCAGACCATGGGGCAAATGCCTCAATGCGTGGTCAAATTATTTATTTTTCAGTTTATATAAATTGGCATAAATAAAACAGGTGGCGGATTATTTACATTATTGACAATACATGTCACTGGTATTTACAACATAGGTGCGGGTGGGAGGCGAGTGCCTCACATTGGGGCCAATGCGTCAAAACGTACTCATACTATTTCTTTTCTCACTAACTTAGGAAACAAAAAGCGGTTATTGTTGCATATTTAGGAATTCCTGGCATAAAGTGCAAGACTTTTTGCGGTCTATCGCATCCTAATAAGTTTCATTAAAATGTATATTCTGTTCTATTTGAATGCCCCTCGAAATCACTCGCACCACACTCCAATACCTTCGGTGTAATATTAAACTAGTCTGTTCGTAACACGGCATTGGTTTTGACTTCCAAGCACCGTTTATGCATGTTCGCTCATCACCGCTCATTGTGCGAGCAGTAACAAGCGAAGGCGAGAGCGATGGTGATGGCGATAGTGATGGCGAACGCGATGGTGAGGGCGATAGTGATGGCGAACGCGATGGTGAGAGCGATAGTGATGGCGAACGCGATGGTGTGGGCGATAGTGATGGCGAACGCGAACGCGAAAGCGAACGCGAATGCGAATGCGAACGCGAACGCGAATGCGAATGCGAATGCGAACGCGAACGCGAAAGGGAACGCGAATGCGAATGGGGACGCGTCCCGCGCCGCGCGGGATACCCGCAGTCCAGGTTGATGCGCCCGCACCGGCCGCGTGCGTCGAGGGCGTCGTGCATTTGGAACGTGTGGCCAAGGGAGCAAATCGCCCCCGCGGGATTATTGCCAAGCACTAGAAGGGAAGGGAAGCGATGATACTGGGAAGACCTCGTATTCATATTTAAGAGGTTGTTTTTTCCGAGTTGGATTGATTTCATTTTCCTCACTGATTTTTAAAAAAGTACAAATTTGCAGAAGGAGTAATATACTATATTAACCGTGTTCTTGCATTTTTTAGAATATTTTTATATAATAATATCAATTATTTAATATTAGAATTATTATTTATTGGATATACAAATATTATTAATTCAATAATGCATTTCGAATTCTTATTTTCACTACTTACAAAAATAGAATTGACAACATTGTTTATGTGGCTATTGAAAGACCTTGACTTTCACTGCAATTGAGAATTTCTTGACGTAAAAATATGTCGGCTAACTTATATTTGTACTCCGTTGAAACTCGTATCGCCATTCAGGGGTACATTCTCATATACGCAATGTAACTTCGTACATTCACATTATTTTTCATCGTAAACATATTACATATTATTTACGCTTGAAACAAAATTGACGTAGTTCACTGGTCACTTAATAATAATAATAATAATAATAATAATAATAATAATAATAATAATAATAATAATAATAATAATAATAATAATAATAAATGCTATACCTGTTGGTAGAAGGAACGGGGTAATATTACGTACTCGCTCAGAAACCCGGGGTTGTTTTTCGCGTTTCTTCTACCATGGATCAACTCGCGTAATGTAAAGAAGATACCGTAAATTGCGTACAATAATAGAAGACGGTTAAGCGAAGAGCATCGCTAACAACTGTCACAAATTAACCAAAGAAGTGTGTTGCCACTGCTTGACAGTCAAACCCGGACAATTGACGTTCACAGACTGCAATGTGAATCCTGGACTATCCATGCTTATCGCGAATATATGGCGACTATGATGATGAAAAGAGGAATAGCCCCATCATGTTGCACGTAGTTTATTATAGGCTTCACCGTTGTTAAAATGAATTTTACTCGGTTCAGTACGTTATATGCAATTAATTTTTATTTCTTTTAATTCACGAATTGGACAAAACTACAGAAGAAAATTCAATATTTTCAAATTTCAAAATACAATGTATCGAAATAGAGACAATTTGTTTAAACCTTTTCCTATACTATGTATTATAATACAATTTTAATGGATTATGGATCTAACATTAACCTTTTTTTTCATAGTGTTTGTTTTCTGTATTCCTACTTCTTACTAGTCTTTCTAATCGTTGCAAACATAGGAATTGTGTGTTATTATATAGATTACATTACATTACATATGTGTGTGTTTCAACGTTATTTGAATATCAATCTAGATCACGTGGGAATCATTGAAAATATGAAATTAATTAAATAATCCGCATTACAGTAGTCACAATAATTTTTGAAAAACATAATTGTATTAATGAGTCTAAAAGATCAGAATAATACTGGCCAGAATCGTCACTCCTAACACCACCATTAACAGTGACACAATCATGTGAACATCATTATCCTAGATTGGCGAAATATTATAAAATGTGACGGGTACTAATGGCGGTATTATTACGGCCCTGCATAATAATTTAAAACGATTTTGGAAATTTCGATATGCGTTTGGGAGCCGCATGTTATCGTCAAAGTGCGCCTGTGCAAAATGACAATGATCACGGACTGTTAATTTGTCTGCGTGTCCTGCCACTGTCACAAACGAGTTTTTCCCGTCTAAAATTCCCGGTTCCGTGCTGGATAATAGTGCTTCATTCTGGGCAATTTGTGCTTGCTCGTGTTACCTTCCGTTAGTATAACGTTGCAGATCATGAACGACATGCCGCGACGTGCCCGTGGATTTTGTGATCCATCACGAGCGTGTGCTGTAATGAACGATAATGATGTCATAACTTTGAGGCCTGAATGGCTCGGAGGTCTCCGTGTACTCCGAAGAAATCACAGATCAGTGCAATAGAAATATACAGCTGTGACAGAAAACGAATCATTTATATTTTCAGTGTTCCAGATTTCACTAGAGGTCTGAATTTGTAGCAGCAAAGTAATTGTCACCTTTGTGTAACCCAGAGGTTCCGTACGAGGTCGGTATCGACTACCTCGGGATCGATGACATTTTAAAGGGGGTCAGTGATGGTCAGAGGATCGATCGGGTAAAAAAACCTAAATGTAACAAACCTTGTTTTAAAAACTTTAGTTCATATTGTTTTTCTAATTGATTTCGATGAGTTATTTATATAGTTATAAAATATTTGTTTTATGAAGATGTTGTACGCAGGATATTATACTCGTAGAAAAAAGTGAAGAGGGATGGATGAAACAACACATTATTTTAAAAGGGGCCGATGCAAAAAGGAGGGGAATATTCGGTGTAAACGGAGCGAAACAGATTTAACTTCATATGTCACATTTTCTTTCCATTAACTGTGTAGTGCACTGATATAAATACCTTATTGATGTAATTACTGATAAAAATTGACTAAAGATATTCTTTGAGATCTCTCGAGAAGAACTCTCATACAACAAATTTTTGCGCAGTACGTTAGGTAAAAATATCTTTTAAACATTTTTGCGCATGATCAATTTGAAGGGGGCTGTGATTAGTATTTATCAAACTCAATAAAGGGCAATGTTCGCAAAATATTCTGGAGAATAAAAAAATCTAGGAAAATATGTTTTCAGAAAATATTATTTCTTGGCAATAAATACAGTTTTGGTGTTTTTTCTCTAATTTATGATTGATTTACAACAAAACGCCGTAGGAAATATAAACATTAATAACTTGTTTTTAAAACAATATAGAGCCAAACAGCGACTTCTTGTGAAGCAGTCGCCAATCTATAGTGGTGAATGAGTGGTGGAGGAAATGAACTGTGTAATACTGGAATCCGAGTGTACTCGAGAGAGGTCTTGTTTGTATAAATTACCCTTGGAGCGTTGTTGCGGTGTTGTTAAATGCTTATTCAAATCAACCTCGTAAACAAACGCAGTGCTATTGGTCAGTACAAGATAGTGTTATTGACGACAAGTATATAATTTTGAACTATATACCCTCTATTGTTGATTGGAATCTAGGTTTTCTATACCAACACGTTTCAAATAATTCTGATGGGCGGGGTATTGAATTTGTGTATTACGTAATTATAAGCTGTTATATGTAAATGTACTGTGTTGTGTAAAACGAAGATAAATATGCAAATAATTGTAAATCAAATAGCTTTTGTCATTTATAAAACAGTGAATTTGCTAGTAATCTTCTGGCTGATGCAAACCCTCTTGTTAGAATAATTTCATCATTTATGGATATTTTATTTATGTAGAGTTATTACTTTAGTTCATACATACAGTACATACATGCATACATGCACACATGCAGGCATGCAGACATGCATGCATACGTATCTGTACCTATATAATCAAACATCAGTATCAACGTAGCAAAAGACATATGTGGATTTAATTAGCTTTAAATTTAATGCAATTACTTTGATATTGAATTCGTGTCATCGCCGTAAATTGAATATCTTCGAACCTTAAATATCGATCTCAAATGGAGAAAATACACCATAGGCAGAAAAGAAAATTATTTGCTAATCTCCCTGATTCACTACCAGTTGAGCACGGAGTCCCCCTCCTCCTTTTATACGTAAACGATTAACATTCTTTCATTAGAAACGGCAGAACAATTCTCTTTGCTGTGGGTAGACGTGATTGGAAATTTTCAAGCCTCGATGTATTATACTGGTGTTGTGTCAGCCCGTGAAGAAATGCTGCTTTAGTTCTAGTAATATGAAATGCTGTTCTAGTTCAGGGATTATGAAATGCTATTTGAGTTCAGGCAATATGAAATGCTGTTTTAGTTCACGCATTATGAAATGCTGTTTTAGTTCACGCATTATGAAATGCCGTTTTAGTTCACGCATTATGAACTGCTGTTTTAGCTCACACATTATGAAATACCGTTTTTTACAGTTTTTACAGTTTAAAGTTTTCCTTACTTTCAGCACAGGATAGTACTGCAGTCCATACCATGCGTCCATGGTTAGAAATCCTTTTTTCTTCATTTTTTAGTACAACTTCGTATTTTTGTAACTTTTTTTGTGACTGAGAGAAACACGTAAGAATAATGGAACACACCGAAGACACGGAGAACAACATCCGAGGGAGCGTCGGGAATCGAGTAAACTGCTGTGTAATCTTCTGGGAGCGCCTTCATCACTTCTGCGGAGGAAGTCGCCAACGTTCGGAAGAGATCGTCGTCGAAGAGGCCCTCTTCCCCTCCACCACGACTCTTCGCACTTCCTCGCGCTTCCCCCTCCGCCCCCGCATACGCCCATGTCCCCGCCCACGTCTCCGTCGCAGCCTCCGTCCCCATCCCATTCCCGCATCCTTCCTTGCCTTGGTCCGCGCCCCGTCTCCGTTCCCTAGCTGTCCTTCCCCGTCCCTATCCCTGCCGCCGTCTCAGCAGTCCCCTCCCCCACTATCTTCGCCTTGGTCCGCGTCACCGCCCCCGCCCTTTCTCTGGCCCGCCCCGTCCTTTTCCCCGCCGCCCGCACGTACCCACCCGCCCCCGCCCCGGTCGTGCTCCCGCCCACGCGCCTGCCCATCATCGGAATTACATTAAATAATCATGCACGTCCTTTCTCGTCAAAAGGGGCGGCGCAGCGACCGCTTTTATCCGGTTAACAAAGGGCGGCCAAGAGGGCTGGAATTGGATTTCTAAAGCGAGCGGGCGACCAGCGGCGACGCAGGGCGGGGCGGCGCCCGCCCGCGCCCGCCGCCCTGTGGACCCCGCCCCTTCTCTTGGCCCTCCACCCCCGCGCCCACCGCACCGCGGCCGTCTTGCCATTGTGTCCTCCTGTATGTCCTATCCAATCTCTGTCCCGCCGGTGGCTGCGGCTTCCCTATCCGGTACCGTCTGTCAAGAGAGCGGCCGTGATTCGTTATTCTCTCCAATAATGAAGCCGAGAATGAGATTTGCGCCAGTTTTCTAAAATTTGAAATGAATATGTCAATGAGTTCCTCGCCGCTTTGCATCTTACAAACTCGGGGCACTTGGGAGGGCTATACAATAAGGAATATTAAAAAAGAACTTTTGATTTGAGATCTTGTACCGACATTGCATTTTTCAATCTGATAATTCTAAAAATGTATCTTTTTTGTTATTTGGGTACCTCTCTTTTTAAATGATTTTAGATTTTGTTTCCTATTTATCCTTTTCATTTTCATTCTGTGGTGTTTTTAATTCTCTGGGTATGTATAGCGTTGCATTTAATGTTGGCGAAGATTGAATTGGAATTTAAGTACTGTTTTAGTGCAGCAATAGATTCACATTCGTGTTCGAAATTGTGTATGGAGTGGATTGGGAAAACAGCAGTTTCGGGGTTACAAGATTGTATAATATCAACATTAATTTCTGATAAAGAAGGTAACACTAGATTTAAACTCTCCTCCTCGCTGATCTGGAAATAGGTACGACTCTTTTTATACCCTCATTCGACGCAAAATATAAGGAATCTGCGGAAGTATTAAAACGTTCATAGATAAGTAGTTGTTTATTTCAGTACGAAATTCATGTTAGCTCACGTCAGTTATCAGCTGAATTTCATGGAACGTGTGCATATACTACGATGCATTTCATTCTTTTACTTGATTAATTGCCAAGAGTTTATTCATGTCAGCAACGTGTGACCATTCCAATTTGTTTTTTCTGAATTTCATTCCTTTTCAGCGAATAGCAGTGTTACCGTTTACGGCTTTACCACGCAAATGGCGTACTTAAATGTAAAAACAAGTCCCGTCTGTAGGTTTTAACATTTTCAGATTACTTACATTTTGTTGTCAAATGATCGAATCTACAGTTCCCCGAGGAAAAGAACCTGAAACAAGTAATTTGTTATTTTTCTGAAATAAATATCAATATTGTATCATCTATTAAGACAATAACTCTTCGTCGTCTATCGTCGATCTAATGCCAAAACTGCGCAATAAAACGCAGTCAATTGCAATCCGCAGCAGCAGTCGCCAGAAGCAACTACTCCTCCTCCTTCAATGTAGCACCGTTCCGTTCTCGCCACTCCTCTGAGCCCATCTTGTTCCTGTTGCGCTGGGGGACGGGACTGCATTCTGTCGGCTACGCCCCCTGCTGCGCGCAAGCACGTCGCCGGCCTCGCCGCCCCCACCGCAGCAGCACGGCGCCGCGCCGCGCCGCTCCATGCAGCGTCGGCTCTGCGCGCTGTCGCGCTTGATGAAGCCGGTGACAGTGCAGTTTCTCGGCGTCAGCGGCGGCGGTGGCGGCGCTCCGCCCGCCCGCCCGCCCGCCCGCCCGCCCGCCCGCCCGCCCGCCCGCCCGCCCGCCCGCCCGCCCGCCCGCCCGCCCGCCCGCCCGTCCGTCCGTCCGTCCGTCCGTCCGTCCGTCCGTCCGATCGCCCGCCCGTCCGTCCGATCGCCCGCCCGTCCGTCCGATCGCCCGCCCGCCCGCCCGCCCGCCCGTCCGATCGCCCGATCGCCCGCCCGATCGCCCGCCCGGTCGCCCGCCCGCGCGATCTCGATGGAGTCGCCCTGCGCACCCACCCCCCGGAAGGGCGGCGCGGTCTCGCTTCGCCCTGATCACCCATTTTCCATGTGGCTGCGCATACTTTTCAAAAGAAAAAAAAATATATAGTCGACTCCGGTTATAGTGAAACCGTTGGGGACAAACGTTTTTGGACTGAGTTAAGCCCACAACCGGCATTGCCACTGTCTGTACAGTGACGTTTGCCGGGAGGCCCTAGAGTTCTAGCCTTGGCCACGGAGGACTTTCGACACTTGCCAAAATAGCTGTATCGAGTTCAGTCGCTGGGTGGAGGAGAATTCTAAGCGCCAGCTGCTCTGATCTTTCCTTCCTCTTCTAACTCATGTCCTCTCACCCTACACACACTTACATGTACTACGCCATCACACATGTCGGGAGCTTATAGCTCTTTCCGGCTGGGGCGATGCCTCGCTGGGAGGAGATACCTGGAGAAGAAATACCCTAAGCCGACGTGTAAGTTGGCGCCGGATCTCACCAGCCAGTATTGGAAGAAAACTCCCACCTTCTGTGATAAAACGTTCACTACACTGATGACCATATCAGTTGACGTGCCCGGAAACATCAATCAAGTTATCATCATTTTTAATAGTGGTATTTTGGCCATATCTGATAACAATATTGTTTTTCAACTCTGAATGAGTTTATTGTTTCAGAGGTACAGTCAATATGCAATGGCTGCGATTTCAAAATTTCCGTATCTTCCAGCAGTCTTCCCAATTTTTTTCTACATTGTTCACAAATGCTAAGTATCTTCATCCTTCAATGCTTCTTGCTTTGTTGGAGCACTCGTCATCAACTCATCACACACTTTCTTTTCTTTTGCTTTGCACTGCTCTTTCGTCGCATTCACAATGTACTAACTAAATAAATAAAATAAATATTTCAAAAGTAATTCATTAGATCTTTCAAATCCTTGGAGGTATGTGAATTCGCAGTACCAAGAAAAAAGTTTTTTCCTGGAGGTTATATTTACTGTGTTTTTTTGTTTGTTTTTGTATAAATGATGTTTAGTGTTCACTCTAGCCGAATAGTCTAGAGGGTATTATGTAGTTATGTATATGGACCAGTGACGTGACTTCATTGTAACCAAATGTTCACTATTTCCAGAGTCGATCATATTTCTTCGAGAGCGGGGAACTAAAAACGCGAACGAACGATGGCAGTACATTTCTTAGTTTGAGAAATAAGATAAGATAAATTTATTTGAACTGCAAAGGGGCATATCCCGGTCGTAACTAATTACATAAATAAGATAATACATCTAACGTGCAAATTAAATAATAATAATAACATTAATAATAAAAATTGTAATGATATAATACCTCTAATTCATCAAACATTAAATTACCTTAAAAAAAGAAATGGCTATAATCCAACTCCGCACTGAATTTTTGTTCAGTTAAGACCACACTCCACTCCACTCCACTCCACTCCACTCCACTCCACTCCACTTCACTTCACTTCACTTCACTTCACTTCACTACGACCCGTTAATCACTTCCTTCATTATTTCTCTGTTTTACACTGTACGACATCTCACTTCTCAATATATTACTTACGCATCGTTACATTACAGTATTACACAAAATTAATTTCCTAACCTGTTGAACGCTTCAATGAAAGGGTTCAAAGGTTTTTGTAGGCAATCTATTGCATTCCGTTATCGTTCGATTTGTGAAAGAGACTTTCCCGACATCAGTCTTCTGCGGTCTGAAATTTATTTTGTCTGTGATCCCCCCTACTGATGCATGTAGGAATACTTAACCGCCGATTAATTTCTTTCCAAGCTTGATTACCACTATAGGCTTTGTACAAAGCGTAGAGTCTTGCTACTGGCTCCTGTTTTCGTGTGAATCCCTTCCTGTCATTTTATTGTGGCCGCTTTCGATTTGCAACATGCTAACAAACTAACATATTTACAATCTGTTCAGCAAGACAGTATTTTGAAATACTTATGCGTCAGTAATACTGTATTCTCCAAACTCAAATTGTTTTATGTAAATTGCTAAGGCCGAAATTCGGAGCCTCGTCGTTAAGTAAAAATGCGCGGGCTAATGGAATATTTTTATGTGCGCTATTAGTTGTGTTTGTTATATAATTTATGTAAGTGCCTACATTTACAATTCTACAACGCCTGTATTTCGTTCCTTAAGTAGTGATATGTTCATACGATTAGTTAAGTAATATAACGAAACAATAATTCTTAAGATTGATATGAGTTACGTTATTAAAATTCATTATTTTCTTTGTGAAAATTGCTGTTAAAAAATACTCACCTCCTAATCCCGCTCATCCCTCTATGTCTAATATCTTAATAAAATGAACCAACGAAGTTAACTCGTGCATTTCAAATAAATATTTTATCATATATAATAGTTGTTCTTTACGTAGGCAAACATTACTCTTTCACGTAGGCCGATTTATTTATCAAGAAACCACGTTTAAGGAATATTTCAAATGAAGTTGGAGAGAAAACACGCGAAGAATTTGTATACAAAAAACTCTTCGCTACTTTGTATCTAGCATGCAAACCTTGGGGGATTTTTTCTTTGAGCGTGCAATTCGGAAACAAATGCTCCCAGGCGTGCCTACGTTCCGGAAAGCCCCTCGAAAATCGAATTGTAAGGCCCTGCGGCGCGAGGGCGGCTGCGAGAGCGGTTGCGAGGGGGAGCGCTAGCTGGGCGGGCGCGTGGATGCCCAGGGGTCGCACGCGAGCGTGGGGCTGCCGGCACGGGCGGTTACAATGGCTGGAACACGGCAGACTCCCGCAAGCACGTCCCTGCGAGCAAGTGCGGGAATCTCAGACCTAAGAGCTGATTCAAATCGGGGCACAACTGTTGCCACTACAGCAATTCTGACCGGGAAGACCTAGGGTTCGAGATTCGTGAGTGGCGGACTTTTTGACAATAACTAAGTAGCTACTATACGTCGATTTCATCCGCTGTTTGAAGTATACTTGTAGCGGCCGATTTCTCTGTTCGGTTGTTTTCCGTTCTTTCTTTAGTCAGTATCGGGCGAATGTCGGAGTATTCTTCGGAGTAAAACTTGTCTGAGAAGGCAGGGGTTTTGGTGGATGGTGTATCACATATGTATACGAAAAATAGACCGCGATAAATGTGGTGGATAGTTGGATGACTTATGATGTAATTCACGTTACTGGCAGACCAGGTTCGATGTGTGTCTGAAGTTACATTTGATTTGACATTTTGTAAAACCAAGAGTTTTACCTCTGTAGGTACTCTTATTGGTCAATTTTCTTTTTCAAATGTTCAGAGAAAGTTACCAATACAAAAACAATTTCACTTTAGGCTCCAATTGCACTATTGTATAAAACACATCACATACTATGAAAAAAGTTGAAAATGTAAAATCCGAATCTCGATTTCAGAAGTGACAGTAGGCTACGATGTTCAACAGAACTGGACCAATCACAAATGATAACTCTAACCGTATTGTTTGTTCTAAAGTTCATTGTACAGAATATTCATGTCTCAGTCACTAGCCATAATACCAGATAAACTGCAGTACGTAAATATAAAGAGAAACAGTAATGTTTTTAATGTATTGTCATTTAATGTATTGTAATGTTTTTAATATATTGTCATCTTTCCGGAGAACACGGCGCAAGAAGATCGTAAGATTATTCCCCGGATTGTTCGTCTGACGGCCCCGATCGCTTTCCTAGATATTTGGGATAGTAGAATAACCAAAAGTATAAAAAAGCAGAGAAAGTGTGCGCCACATCGAATACAATCGGGAACTTCTGTCGAACCTTGTGTTGGCTCGGACGCGTCGGGGAACTTCTGAACCTTGTTCGGCAAAGTCGCAGCCTCTGGAAGGTGCGCCGACACAGCTAGAGACACTGTCGCCATCACTACAAGGTAAATATTGGAGGTGATAACAAACTTAACAAATCCAATGAATTAAGTAATTTTACCGACGTTTTGGTCTAAGTTAAATTGTGACCATCAGGATAATTGCAACAACCTACAATTAAAGGTGTTGTCAGTAAATACCTGTCATATATGCAGTTGTATGTAACGTATCTGATATTCGCCTGGGCTTAAACGAAAAAACCACGGGAAAACTACCGATCACAGCAGCCGGCCGCCAGAATCCTCCTCCAGACAGCGACACAATTCAACTTAGCTATGTAGGTTGGATCGAAATCCCGCCACCGACAGGACTCGAACGTCAGAGGTACTACACTGACATGAGTTAATTCCCTGAGTCACGTCTCTCAGTTAAACTATTCGTATTCACAATAATTGTGACTAATTTCATAAAAAGGTTATTTTAATAAAAAAGGCAACCAATTGCCTGAGAGAAAGAATGTTCTTAGTGTGAATTTAAAGGCGCACTTCCCATGATTGAAAGAAACTGTTGAGACAGAAGTGGAATGTGCAATGCTCTGTGAATATTTGTCATGGGGTATTTTAATTTTTTGATTTAAAACACAATTTAATCTTATATTCACAATTGTCTGCTCATTTCTATTAAAATGAGCCGTTTTTAAACGCACCGGAAGGAGCAAAAGTTCCTGTTCATAAAGTATTCTGAATAATGTTATTTTGTGTCACGTGAACCCCCTCTCAGTCATGATTATGTGTTGTTTACCGGTTTTGCGTTTTAAAAATATGAAATTCCTAGCTTCGTGGGACAGGCCAGCAGAGCGGCGCGTCGCGGCCCGAATTATATGCCACGGAAACGAACTAGCACTCTCGGTTTGATTGATTATTGTTTTCGGGCACGTCCACTGTTATGGTCATAAGTCCTGTTAATGTAGTGAATGTTTTTATCCGGGAAGGTGGCGGTGCTCCTCCTCAGCTGGAAGATCAAATCCGGTGCCGACCTTGAAGAGGCTTCAGTGAGATTTCACTCTGGTATCACTTACAGCGGGGCACCGCTCCAGCTGGGACAAACTCTAAGCTCTTGCTGGTCTCCCGTCATGTATGGGTAGTGTGGTGCGTAAGTTTATGTGTGAAAATAAGACGAGCAGTCCCTGGCCCGTCCGGCATTCGTATGGTGTTGGCAGGAGAAATCACGGAAAACTATCGACCAGAGCAACCGGCCGCTGGATATCTCGTTCAGAGAGCTGCGGAATTGGACATAGATATACGGTGTCGAAAATTCGCCAGTGTGGGGACTTCCCGGTCAGACAGGACTATTGGTATATTCAAAGGACTTGGTACTAGGCTGTCAAAAAAACTCTCTACTATACAAGTAAATAAGAATAAAATTATGTTTTGAGAGACGCTACCTGTGTGATGGTTGGGATTTTTGAAACATGCAGTTGACCACCCAACTTTTTTCTCTTCCGTATTCTCTACAGATGACCTGATGTTTTTATACTTCCATATTTAAAGTGTACTTAGGTTGATGGCATTAAATAATTTGAATGAAATGTCCACGTTTCATGTTTGAAAAAAATTGCTTTACTTTTAAAATATGTTTTGCCTACGCATAAAATACGAGCACGCAGTCAAATAAGCACTCCGGACGTTTTGTGTTCTCGCTACTGTGGGTTCTGCTTTTCCAAGCGGTACATAACCTACAATTTATTAGAGAAATTTAACGTTATTAGAGAAATTCTTTATATAGTAGATTTTTTAGATACATGGCGTATATTGTGCAACGTACTGACAGCGCGATGTCATGCTCATGCGAGTTTACATCGTATGAGTTAATTATGATAATATTGGCGTTGCAGCGAATAATATTGTGATACATTGTTGTAAAAGCTTTGATTAATTCTATTTTCTAAACCGCAATTTTAAGACTATTCTTTGTCTGTCTGTCTGTCTGTCTGTCTGTCTCTCTCTCTCTCTCTCTCTCTCTCTCTCTCTCTCTCTCACACACACACACACACACACACACACACACACACATACACACACACACCTTCAAATTTGATTACAAAATTGGTTATATTAAATAAAATATGTTTACTCTGTTGGTAGAAGCATTGTGACCCTCTATTCCCTGGGTTCAAACAATAACCGTTTTCTGTATTGATGGATAGAAGTCGCAATATCTTTATTTTCCTATGTTTCAACCCATCTGTTTCAGAGATTATTTGATTATCCCTTAAGTCAATGTACAACCGTTCCCGTTCATGAAATGGCATTTTTTCGAAAATAACGAAGCAGGTAACGCAGTCGCTTACTATTCTGGAACAACATGGAAACATTCATCGTTAAATAATGTTGGTTTTGATCCGCCACAAATGGAGGTGTTTTGTAGCTATAAGTGGCGAAACAACTCTTCCCTCGTTAATGAGATCCATTTATCTTACTGATAACCACTTGCTAGACATTGATATCATCAGAAGAGGATGTTTGCTTTAGTGCAGAATAAACCACACGAATAAAAATTATCTTTAAGTGGTTATGTGGACATTACCTTTATATAACTTTCTTTCTATATTCTGAGTATTTTACATAGAGTTTACATTTACGAAGTTCCTTAATCAGATAAATTATTAAATACTTAGTGAATGCCAAACTGCGACCAAACATACTTGAGAAAAACCGACGAAAATTTCGATAATAGAGTTTTTTCGCCTATTTTATATAACATTGCTTTGGAACAGGCGGGAAGTGAAATAATTGTTATTTGCAAACTACGTCATTGCGCCCAGTGTTGCTTCCCCGAGCTCCAGGCATGAGCGGGAAGAGTGTGGGGGAGCTCCGATGTCGGTGCCCGCGCGCTGCTTCACTGTCAACTCTATAATGAGCGAGACGGATTAATGGCCAGCATTCATGTGCGGCGCTTAGCGTACCTATGGAAACTGATTGATGAGCTGTGCGTAAGCTGTTCAAAGAGTCGGGCGGGAACGGCAAACTCGTCAGCGGCGGCCGCAGTCTGTTCAAATTTCACTGCGATAATTCAGTTGGTCCAACCTCGGGCGCACAGCGGCTTAGGAGCATCGTGCAAGAGCGCGGAGTTGTCTGCTGCGTGTTGGAGTCGTACGTCAGGGATAGGTTTTTTTTTTAATCTGGTGTCGTTGACGGCTTCTGACGCCACTACGTCTCCCAACAGAATCGCCTTTAGTAATCGTGTATCTATCAGATGCATTCATGCCTAACAACCATCCACATTTACGTACATACACACGAAACCAAAGGCAAACCACCATTGAAGTCTTAGGTAGAGAAAAAAACCGTTCATAAAGGCGTCGCCTGCCTCGGTGGCACAGGGATCTGAACCAGCATCCAAGTGCGTGAAGCTGAAGACTAGAGTTTTCAACTAAGGCAAAAGGAATGGGTGTTTTCACTACGTTATTGACGTGCGTGAGGCTTGCTTGTCATACCAGCACACATCACATCTGAGCCATTAACCCAGAATAATTTACTTACATCCTTCAACCCTCACGAACATTGTGTGGGTAGCAGTGAAATGCCATTGCTGTGCTCACCTGCGCAGGAAAGGGCGTAAGCCTGTACCCTCGCCTACGCTCAGTAATTGAGCGTGACGCTCTGCATTGAGCGTTGTCGTCAATGCAGACGGGCGCACGCGCGTCGGGGATTCCCCCGGCCGCGCTCGTTTGCCACAAGGCCCGTGCGTGCGGCCCCGACGCAAATTGCGTTTGGCGAACGCGTTTCGTTCGGCAGACACAAATTGGCGTTGCCGAAGCTTTCCTCGCGCAGCTTGACAACCTGCTCGCCACGTGCGGTATTCTGCGGCGCGGGAGGAAGTCGTTTGAGCACCAACAAGGCCAAATATTTAACAGACTACCGAGGATATTTCATTGGTTTCAAAAAAATGTTTCAGAAATCTAAGTAAAAATCTGTTGATTTTTGCTGTTATTTTTAATGTGTTGAATATTATTATTATTATTATTATTATTATTATTATTATTATTGTTGTTGTTGTTATTACAATTAAATTGACGCGCAATTGATAATGATGATAATGAGGCAATGATGGCAGAGGAATAGAGCTCTTGGAATTTGGAGAACCCCGAGAACTTTTTGGGAATGGGAATGATGTACTACTCGTATAAATTCCACTTCGCTCCCTCAAGTTTTGAACCCATTTTTATACAAACATCTATCGCGTTGGTGCTGTTGAAGTTTTGTACCTGTGTACTTACTAGATATGAAAATGAAGTAGGCGCTGCAATGACCTTAGGTTCCCCAATTTTTCTTGCAACATTATACTGTAAGTGATGTGGTAAGTTTTTACGCCTGGAGTCAGGTAGCAAAGGCGAAAGAAAAAACATAAAAAAATGTTTTAAAAAAAGTGTCTGACGCCGAACAAATGCGTTGTGCATGTACAATCGAATAGTGCCATTTCAATAAATTAAATTAAATAGATTGCCATCCACTAAGTCAAAATAAGGCGTCATCTCTAGCTTTAGTGGATGGGCATCTGTTTCTGATCAATTATTGAACCAGTATCTTCGGATTTGCGTTCAGGAGGTCGGCGCTAAACAATTTTTCTATCAATTTTTGCGACATATTTTATCTTACCTTCCACAGAATCGAATGATTGGAATCATCAATTGTCTTTGAAGCATATAGCGACTTGTAATTCGTAGATAATGCTCAAATTTCAACGTTATATCGACAGAGAAGTACGAGAATATGGTTGCAAAACACGCAATGTTTTTTACAAACTACTTTTCTACGTTCATGTGTTTTTCTTACTGTTATATATCAGCATACTAATAATTGCAATTTGAACAGTACATAGACGAGAAAAGTGATATCAAAAATTCTCATTTTGTAGGAGAGTTTTTTTATTCGAAACGCTCAAATATGGCTTTAATTTACTCTTACCGCCAGCTGTTTTGTGAATTTTTTTCGTGAACTGTTTTAATGTATAAATAGTAAATTTGCATAGTTTTTTCACGTGCCAAAAAACTGGACGATTTTTGAGATTTGAAACTTTCCTTGTTCAGCGATGATATTTCATCTTGGACACACGTACAGCCCGCCGAAGTGTAAGTGATATCCACTAATTTTAAAATTATTTAAAATTATTGTTTTATGTAGAATTTAATGTGTTGGCACTTGGCACTTGCTGCACATTTCGCTTTTTTCTTTTTAGGCAGGATCACGATATTTAAGTTTTATTTTTGACATGTTTGTAATTATTTTTCCGTTGTCGGTTTGCACACTCCGACTGCAAATCCCGTCGAAATACAATAACTAAAATAAACCACTTTATGATCCGATCGACTTATTATATAGATATGAGTTTGTGATACTTCAGCCTGTTACCGAATCCTGAGTAAGCAGCCTCTGGAAAAAGGTTGGAAATGCCTTACCCATACCATTACGTTTTGACGCTCCCATTTCCAAGGCGCCTCGCTCTGTCTGGCGCGGCAGCGACGGAGGCGGAGGCCAAGGCCCAGGCGTCGGAGGGGGCGGTGGGCACTGCGTGCGGCCGCGCGCCGTTCGTTCGTGCTTCCCGCCAAATTGCACGCTCCTGGGCCCGCGGCGCGGGCCGCGGTCGGCAATCTTCCCGTCCGGGAGCGCGGCACGTGACCGAGAGGAATGCCGGGCAGGCCCCCGCCCCCGCCGATCTCCTCGGCCGTCCGATCTCCGCCCTCGCCCCCGTGGGCCGTGGGCCGCACCCCGCGCTTCCCGTCCACCGCCGCACCGCCCGTTGACGAACAAACGAGCCGCACCGGCGCAGCCGCGGGAAAGAGTGTGCAGAGTGGACGCTGTGGGATTATAGGCGGTCTGTTCGAAGACGCTACAGTCCAGATACTCTATCTGGTCTGACATCCGCTCACTCGTTGTTCTGTCGAGACTTGATGAATGATGGTAGATGGACGTTATGGGAATGTGGGAGCAGCTCAATGGGAGTCAAGATAGAATTGTGACGGCGTGTTCCGCGTGTGGCCCATTGTCTAAAAGATTGCTTCGCATTCGTCTAAAATTGATGGGATGAAACCAAAGATTCGACCGATCAGACCAGCCGGCCTCCAGAATCTTTTTCCACGCAGTGGCATCTTCCAATCTAGCTTCTGTGCTGGTGTTCCTGCAGATCAGAACGTCCCGGTCTTCAAAGATTAAGTTTCCGAATTGCCGAGGTATGTACATTTCGGTGTGCTGTATAAGTTTGCCCTTGAACGAAACATTATGTCTACAGGAACCGATACGCAGAGGACACTGAAGTAAGCCCTAGTTGTTTCTAGTGGTGAGATTTTTTATTCTCGCAATGAGGCATATCTTCACAGAGATTCGAAATCCAAAAACGGGCACTTTAATTTTAATCTTGTTTTGTTATTCTCGACTCTGCTCTCAACGATATTCTTCTTTTTTATCTTTGATGTGTACATCTCATGCCTGTGACCCTTCATCCTTCGTCTCTAGAGACAATTATCGAAATTCGAGGAAGCTTACAGATTATAAACAAAACATTACTTCCAAAAATTGTATTATATCTTAGGATCACAAATTGTAGGAACGTATAACATCAGGCATCGTGAATATGTGTCGGATAATATAATTCTTAACTAAGCTTTTCTCATGATTAAAATAATATGCTATCTCTCGCTAAACATTTATTGAAATTTACACACTGGTTGTATACAGCATCTTCAATCGATTTTGTAGAATTTCGTACAAGGTTGGGGAGAAATTTACGTGGAAAGAGTATTTCTTTTCATTATATTTTCTGGAAACAAATAGCTCTTACCATCGTACTCTTAAATTTCAAAATGGATACTTCTGCGAGATTAGAGTTGACATTTACTCGCTTTCAGATATGCAGAATAATTAGAAGGAAGAACAAACCACCTACGCGAATTACCCTGCTACAAAAAGAAAATGGAAATTGAAATCAAAACAATACTCCGTCTTGCACTGGCCTGTTTCCGTGGCCATCTCTCACTGCGACGTGCTTTACGAGGCAGTAATTTATTGCCAATCCGAATTTCTCTCTCGTGTTTTATTAAATACTACCATTGCCGCGTAATCTACGCACCTTTATTGTGAAGTCGTAAAATTTAATTCACGGGCACGAAAGCGAGTGGACAGAGCAAGTTCCGTTATTTCCATTATCAACCTCAAAGCTGGGGAGGCGCACGGACCGCCACAGTAAGGAACCTTTCTCCCCTCTTTTCTCTACTCATCTTTCCTCCCGCGCTCTTCCCGGTAATTTCCAGGCTTTCCCCACAACTACAATCGATCGGCGCTAGCAGACAGGCACCGTCTGCCACTCAGACTCATCACTCAACCTTCACATCATATCCCTTCTTGGCCCGACTATTGCAACATCGCTCAAACCTGCATCTCCGTCCCAGCCGACTTATCCCAACATATTGCCGTGTTGCGAAAAATATCACATATTTAAAGCCTAATGAAACGCGACAACGAATACATCATGCTATACTTCTACGCCTTGCGACAATTCTATCAAATTGGTAGTTTGCGATGCGTAATGTACGCCGACTAGTGCAATGTACGTCCATTGAAAACAATTGCACAACGGGCAATGACTAGCGTCTTTTTTTTTTTTTTTTTTTTTTTTTTTTTTTTTTTTTTTTTTTTTTTTTTTTTTTTTTTTGCGCCGAAGGACTTGAGAACTCGTAGACTGTACAGGAGAATGGCGGCGCCGGATAATGCCGAACGTGTGTTCGAACCCTACCACAGACCGGAGGACAGACAGATTGAGAGACGGAATTCCTACAGTAGTGAAATAACAAAACCCACCCAGAGGTAAATAATGAGACCGACTACGAGTTTTCTTGTTCATAACTATATTTATTATTAAAATACCAGTGCCTTATCCTTATGGAGAACCAGAAAACGGCTGAATGATTTTCATGAGCGGGTGATTTCATAAGAAGATATATGAATAATGGAACACTAGTGGAATGAAAGGCAGGAGAACCGGGATAACACCGAGAAAGCTCCAGCGGCTGGCAACAACAGTTGCCGCTGCAGTGGCACTGGCTAGGAGGTTCTGAGGTTTGAGGAGGCGCATTTTCGAGAAGAGATCGAATTCAGCCGCTTTTTGGAGGAGGATTCAGCGGCCGGCTGCTTTGATGGGTAGTTTTCCGTGGTTTCTCCGTGCAGTACCAGGCGAATGCAGGAACAGTACCCCCACAAACTGGTCACAGACCGCGCGCCATTTATCCTTCCACACCCTTCCCTGTCCCATCCTGTCTCCGTGATCAGGAGCTTCGAACATTGATTCTTTGAAGGGTCCGATTTATAGGAGAGTCAGGAAAGGTTACTGGGACAGTAATCCCGCATATACTATTCGGGCCATATGTTCGTTCGCACGTCAGTCACTGCCAGATACCTTCCTGTCCAGAGTTTGGATGAAAAACAAGGTGTTATTCGATGCGTCTCGGTCTGCTAGTGGGAAACTGGACTTTTTGTTTATATCCTACGAAAACAATTTATAATTTTTATATTTTAGAATAATTAGATATGAATTGATTATTTCGTGTTTCTGGGCGTGTCAACTGCTAAGGTCATTCATTAGACTCGTAAGTGTAGCGCTTGCGTTATTGCGGGAGGTGGCGGTGGTTCCCCCCACCACTATAGTACATACGGACAGAGAGAATCTTAAACATTATAGTACAGCAGACAGGGTCCAATGGAATCGTGAAGAAGGTGAAGCATGAGATGAAATGATATAAAGACACGTTACTGGTCACCATTTTCGGCAAACGAGGTGTCATTCGACCCGGTGCTGGTTTGAAAGTGGCCAATTTGTTTGTATCTTTCTTATAATTAAAAAAGTTTAAAGATGAAATATGAAATGATTTGAGTACTGTTCACTCCGTTGGGGATGCTCGCAGTATTAAATATGTTGTATCACCCTCAATTCAGTTTTATGAAGGGATATCTTAACTAGGACTTTCTAGTCCGACTTTCGGGATCCTCTACTCATGTCACCAAAACTCAAATGTATGTATACAGCGTATGTATGTATAGAAGGGACTGATAAACGGACAAATGGAGGGAGGGATGGATAGATGCATGGACGGACGGACGCATAGATAGGTGGACGCGTGGACGGACCGACTAACTTTTAAAGCAAATGTGATGGAAACAGAAGCGAGAAGAACGGGACAACTGCAGAAGGCTTACATTCACTTCATGGATCTACTGATTTCAATTGTACGTAAAAGAGGTCGAGCGGGCATAACAGCTCCGGTAGGAGTTGTCATTATCTGCCTCTGTTTCCTAAGTAATCTAAGACATCGGGAACTTGCCCCATTGTTTATTATTATTATTATTATTATTATTATTATTATTATTATTATTATTATTATTATTAAAGTTAATGACTTCCAAAAATGAGAATAAAAGTTATTCAACGTCAATAAAATGCGTTCAGACACTGGTTGTCAATGCCAACCTTTTTTATTTATACCGCTAATGTAGTAAATAGCTGCTAATGTAGTAATAAACTAAAATTTTGGCTATAACAAAGCCTTTTCTTCTCATATATTGACAGCTATTTATCGATACAATGAAAGTATAGGTAAAGGCACAAGAAAGGCATTAATGCAATATGAACAACACGTGACCAGCAGATGAATCTACCACCCTTGTGTCCATCATCGTTTTCTAATTTTGGCCGCGTTCTTTCGAGGCTTTCGCCCCACTGCATGGCCCGAAGAAGAGAATGAAACGCGGCGCGGCGCCTGCAGCCCAAGGCGGCCGCGTAATGGCCCAACAGATGCGCGTGACGGCCGTCATTCGGCGGGGGATGAGCGGGCTCCACGTCGCTGCCTCCGCCGCCTGCCCCTGCCCGCCCCTGCCCCTGCCCGCCCCTGCCCCTGCCCGCCCCTGCCCGCCCCTGCCCGCCCCTGCCCGCCCCTGCCCGCCCCTGCCCGCCCCTGCCCGCCCCTGCCCACGGCCCATAATCGCCATGTTCCCTCTAAGGACTTGCGTCTGCCTGGGGATAATCCAATTACACGTGCGTTCAGACGCACGGAACTCCTCGGTGAGAGACACTTTCCTGATGAAATCACCAAGTGACAAAACTTCCTGGGAACAGCGGTGTTCTCTCGGCGAGTCGCAAAACAAGTCGAATTGTAAATTCACTGAACCCTCATGCGATGAAGTGCGGAGGAATTGAAACGAAATGAATCAAATGCGTGAATCCTAATCGAACTTTTGTGACAGTGACGGTAATGCTTTAATATAACTTTTAGAATATTTGAATATCCTATTATCGAAGGTTTTTTACTGAATGATCTGAGATTTGGTCAGTAAACTCAAAGAATAGCAAGACCACTATGATGAAAAAATGCTACAGGTTCATCATAGAAACATCAGTTCATCTATTGAATGTTTATATATGCATATGGAATGATGATTATCCGAAACATATTGGTTATCTCTATCGTCGATATTATCTTTATTGGCGATTTTCTCGATCGGCCCATCTTTTAGCCCTAATGAAGGAAATTACTGTCTTTGGGAGGAAGGATCGCGCGCGGTCCGTTGCCGTTGTTTTGTGCATTGCGTCGGTACCCCATCGGAATAGTGAGAGGAAACCACGGAAAAGGCTGATCAGAACAGTCGACCTCTAAATTAGCATTGCGGCAGTGGCTAGTCCTTGAACAAATTATTATACTCTGACCACGAGGCCGTCTTCCAATTGCGGCAGTACCTATGGGATTTTTACCACTAGTTACCCAGTTAGGTCAAATTCAGGCGCAGCCTGGAGGAAAATTCTAGCAGCCGGTGCTGATCGGTAGTTTTCCATGATTTTTCTTATCAATAACAGGCGAACGCCAGAGCTGTATCTTAACAAAGTGGCCACGGACCGTGAGCGATCTTTCCTGCATCTTCCCTGCCTTTCCTTGCTTACTCTTCTACCTTTGCACACTTATACTTACATACTTACATCTCTTACACTTATACTACACTGCCACACATCGGGAGCTTAGAGCTTGTCTCGACCGTGGCGATGCCCCGCTGAGGGAAATACCTTGAGGGAGAATTCCATCGCAAACCAATCTTGCTGGTCAGTGCCAGATCTCACCTTTCAATGGGGGAGAAACACCGTCACGTCCTTGCGCAAAACATTCACAACACTAACGTGTCTAATGACCATAGCAGTTGACGTGCCCAAGAAAGCCAGCAAGCCAGCAAGGAACCAACCAACCCAGTTGTTTAGTTGGGGTCGAAAATTCTGCCACCCTCGAGTGTGGAACCCATGGACCTTCCGGTCTACCTCTTCATGCTGACTCGCAACTTCATAGACTATCGCAGCCGGTAAGAAGACAAAACTAAAAGACAGAAAACAACGCGGGGCGTTTCCCGACCGCACTGAGCAATTCGGTTTGCCTCGTCACCGGTGTAACGCGGAAGCAGTGCGCATTCCCCGGCGGCACAGGTGTAGCGCCGCCCGGTGCCGGCCGACGGGCGCGGCGTGACAGCGCGGGGCAGGGCCAGACGCCCTGACCGCCGGGCGACGCGCGGTGTAATGCGTAAAACACGCGGGGCGAAGCGCTGAGTGCCCGGCGCGGCGCGGCGGCCGGCGAAAAAAAAAAGTTGAGAACGAGTTGCCGAAGGTGGCTGCGGTGCCTACGCCGAGGCTTCAGAGGTAATTTTCCGCAACCACACGTCGGTCCAACGCGCTCCCTGCCCGCCAACACGACCTGCTAGCGGAAGCTGTGGCTATTGGGAAGCAAGTGAAAGAATCGGGGACGTACACATGCGGGGAAGGAGTGGTAAGGCTAAGAAATTATCAGTACCATTATTGAGGAGATACAAGATACGTGTTGCCGGTCCGGATGGCCGAGATCGCTAAGGCAGTAGTGCCGTAGCGATCTCGGACCGAAGGATCGCGGGTTCGAGTCCCGCCTCGGGCATGGTTGTATTGTGTTCGTCCTTTCACCCCCTATCATCATCATATCGTGTCATCCCCACAGTTACCATACCGTTACAAGCAATAGTGGTCGCTAATGACCTAGTAGTTGATGCGACCTTAAATAACAAAAAAAAAAAAAAAAAAAAAAAAAAAAAAAAGGATACGTGTTGTCTCCCAGTTTAAGGGAAAAAAAGGAAATAGTACGATTTAAAATCATTTTCTGTAGACCACATTCTTCATGAATTCAGAATTGACTTACAAACTGAAAAACAAAGGTCTTCGCGCTGAGTCAGCGTCCAGAACGGAATGGAGAAATCCTAGTAGTTTGCTTTAAAGAGAACTATCCTGATCTGAATTCCCAGCCTTAATTTTCTGTTATGTAGTTATGCACATTGCCGTCGCTGAGGGATTTTAGTGCCAAGTACGGAGCCTCTCTACAGGTGTAAGACACAATTACTTTTGCCGCTGAGGTGTTCATATATTTCCCGTCCGTGTACGTTTCAGTACTCTTACAACGCACTGGCAAATCACAGAGTACTTGTATTGTACTTCCATCATACAAGTCATATCTGGTTCAATCAATGGTCCAATTGATGGAATGAATAATGGTGGAAAAGTGGGAACCACAAAGAAATTTGCCAAGTTACTCCGTGCTCAGGAGCTCTTATAGCGAAGTCGGTTTCTGTGAGATACACATGTGACACAATCCTATCGTGTATAAAACAACTTTCTAACAGTCTCCACTTTGTGTATGTACCTTCAAGTATCGTATATGGAACTTCTTTTATTACTTTGTTTGGATATGTGTGTAGTTTTGACGGCGGCGTTGAGAACCGAACTTTTTCAATTTGGCACACGCTCAAGTGTATGCATCATTGCTCCTCTTCTATCTGTAACATAGAATAAATTTAGAGTTGATTTGTAGATTCTATAATAGGACCAGGAACAACATAGAAGTAGGAAGTGCTGTGGAAGTAGAAATACGAAAGCTAAAATTAACTCCAGAAAAAAGGAGTCGTTAATGTATGCGACCTCGGCCAGACGCAGTCTTAGCGAGGTTTAGGTGAGCCGATGCGGAAAGATGTGAAAATAGAGCTCATTGGGGAAGTTTATCATCAAATAAGAGGAAAGTAATAACCTAGTAATATGCGAGGCCATTAGGGAACTCGCGCAAAATGTGGGTGTGACCCTGAACTGGGACAACAACACTGAGGTAGCGTAGGCAGACTCGAGAAGTACTTTTGGGTGATATTGTGTTCGATTAAGGGCTGAATTCATAATCCAAACGTGAAACTGAGTGTTCTCTCAAGCGATCGAATCTTATTCATGGACCCTTTCGAGTGGACCCCTCATTTGGTTGCCCATTTTTATTATTATTATTATTATTATTATTATTATTATTATTATTATTATTATTATTATTATTATTATTATTATTATTATTATTTTGTAAAAGGATGGCGATTTCGCAGAATATTGACTTTCATTTTCAACGCATCCTGCGAATCTACTACAAAAGGGTATATTAGAGACGTTAGCAATCTGTTGGAAATGTGAGCTTCAGTGACGAACATTAAAAAGCAGTTTCAATGAAAAAAATGGAAAGTACACTGGGTCGCTGATACAAAAACCAGTACCGACAAGAGGTGTACCAATCTCCGTTATTAAACGTTCTCGTAGCATTAAGATGTAACTTCACTTTTTCAGATGTACTTCATAAAATTTTTACATCATTCATTGTTTATTATTTTGCATTATGGAGTAATGACAATAGCAATTTGATATATTGAATAATGGAATTAATTATACAAGGCGCGTGTGTTTGTCTGAAATTTTGTAAATAATTAACGACCAATATGGTCATACCATTAATATTATAGTATTAGTTATCGTTGTGAAGTTGAAAATGTTGGCTTTGATCTTACATAATAAGTGATTGTATTGATGCGAGTCGCGTATACCGTAAACATGAGTGAGCAATAGTCTGGCAGTCACACGAATAGCCAGGACGAAAGCAGTGTTGATTTGGAAATAGCCAAACAGTTTTAATCACACCTTGTCCAATAGACTCCGCAACCACAGTATGTGTTCAATCTGCTTGCAGACGAGGTTCCATCTGCTTGCAGTTCCTAGTTAACTACCGAAACCATAGACACCTCTCATATGGCCGGAGGCTACATAGTTTTCTTTCAATTGCTGCGTGCATTGGAAATTAGTAAAATAGATTACCGATCACTAGGATAGTAAATCCGATGTTAATTGGGTTTGAAGGTGAAAGGGGGTATTGTAAATTCCTTGTTTTCTTCTGTGCATGAAGCATTCCTTTGTATGTATAACTATGTTCCCGTCGATGCTTCCCTGACTTTTCTGCCGTGACCATTTCTGTACTCTGTGATCCTCCAATATTTGTTTCAATTTCATACCTTCACACCTTGTCTTTTGTATTCCTAGTTTCCTCCTTCCCTTCGCTAAGGTTTTTTTGCAATTATTTGATCATAACTTACATATTGTTTGATATAATGCAAGTTCGGATATATTACAGTAGATCCCCGGTATTCCGAACTAATTGGGGGTGTAGTAAGTTCAGATTCGGTAATGTTCAGATTATCCAAGAAGTGTACCGTAATGATACAAAAACATATGTAGGATGACTAGACACAATGAAACGTAGCGTGCGATGTGAGAAAATGGCAACGTAGCGTAGCGACCACATCATCAGGCAGTTTCAATTCCTTACGGCAAAAGATTACCGATTTCGCAAGTTCTGCTTTGTGCAAAATTACTGTTACAAAAACATGCGGTATACATCGTAGTTTCCAGTGCAATAAACGTTTCATTTCGACTTATTTTTAATAATTAGTTGTTCAGTTTTACAGTAATTGTAAACTCCTTTCTTTACACTACAAATATGCATTTTATTTATTTTGTTTACTTTTTGTCCTATCCCGAATTTTGTTCGGATTATCCAAAATTTCGGAATTGCGAGTTTCGGAATAGCGGGGTTCTGCTGTACGTCTTAACTCGCAACTCTAATATTTGTCATACTTCAGCTGTCTTATCTCTTACAATCACTTTCAAAAGCAGGAACGTGGACGAGCTAGAGTATTAGCACTGCACAAGACGTGTACGTGTGCCTTTCCTTTCTTCCTCAGAACCGGACGCACCTTTTCTCATTTTTTTCTGCCGCATCATTGTCGTGTTTTCAGAACACAAAGCATAAGCGCAGCGGAGACACGCACAGACCATTCCGCTCGCCGCGTAAAGAACACATTATTCCTGTGGGGTTAGCCACTCGCAGCATTTGAGCGAAAAGGAGCACGGACAATGTAGAGTACAACATCAATCTCTCTAGAACGTAGGCTGTCAGTGGCTTATGAAGACGTAATAGTCAGAGAATGACATTTACACCGCCGTTGACAAGTTCTGAAGCCTAATGTACGTTGCCTAACAATAGACAATAATGTTCAGAGTACACGAGCAAGTGGTGAAGTACGCAAATGAGGTGCCGTGGTATTAACTGTCGCATTGAAAAGTGACGCCCTGTGGAGTACATTCGACTCCGTCGTGAAGGAGTTGTAAGTTCAATGCAGTCGAACGTTGTGTGTCGTAACGACATATTTGACGTTGCTCGAAAGTTGTGATTGTGAACATTAAGGAAATGCAGATATTATGGAAGTTCAGATATCGATTTATTCAGTATGCCTTTTGGTGTAACTTATGCCAAGCGATATGAAATGATTTCACGAAGACAAATCATCACCCATCCGTTAAGACTATATAATCCTTTTGATTATCCGATTAAATTTATTGACAATGTTAGAAGAAACCTGTGCATCGAAGCATTCACTGGTTCCTCTTTACTTTCCGTATGAACAGTTACGTTCGTAAGAAATGATCTCTAGTAATAATGTCCGGCAAATTATTCTTAAAACGTTCATAATTCAAACTTTTTGTGCAAGGTAGCCTAAGCACAGTTTCTATTGTGCATTGTCGCCAACAAGTCATTAGATATTTGATACTGAAAAAAAGGAACTGTCATCTACTTGATTGAGATGTGAACATAATAATGAACTGACTCACATCCAAGAGAACAAATCATTCTACCGTAAAAAATGTATTTAATATGAATGAAAATTAATATGCACCACACATAATGTGTTTAATTTTTTCTGGAATTTCGCCTCCCTTGTTCCATTCCATTTTACTAAACATGCACTTTATTTCCTTAATTACCAACAAACAAATACAACATGAAAATAAAACCGCTCAGTAAAAAAAATTGGCGCTATACCAAAATAAATTTGGCACGCGCCTCCGAACATGGCGAGCCTCGCTCCTCTGCATTCCCGTCCGCATGCGGCGCTCGGCGGCATTCCCCCGCCTCCGCACTCGTGCTGCGTGCAGCGTGCAGCGGCAAGTGGCGTGGCAGCAGCGTTGGGGGCAGGCGCAAATGGGGAGGGATGACGCGATATGGGACGGTGATGCGCAGTATGCGGTGGGGAGGCTTGAGATGGGGCAGGAAGATGTGATATGGGGCGAGGAACTGTGAGATGGGGCGGGGAGCGTGAGAAGGCAGAAGGAGGCGTGAGGTGGGACGGGGGCATGAGTTGAAACCGCGAGGCTTGAGTTGGAACCGTGAGGCATGAGTTTGATCCGCGAGGCTTGAGTTTGATCCGTGAGGCTTGAGTTTGATCCGTGAGGCTTGAGTTTGATCCGTGAGGCTTGAGTTTGATCCGTGAGGCTTGAGTTTGATCCGTGAGGCTTGAGTTTGATCCGTGAGGCTTGAGTTTGATCCGTGAGGCTTGAGTTTGATCCGTGAGGCTTGAGTTTGATCCGTGAGGCGTGAGTTTGATCCGTGAGGCGTGAGTTTGATCCGTGAGGCGTGAGTTTGATCCGTGAGGCGTGAGTTTGATCCGTGAGGCGTGAGTTTGATCCGTGAGGCGTGAGTTTGATCCGTGAGGCGTGAGTTTGATCCGTGAGGCGTGAGTTTGATCCGTGAGGCGTGAGTTTGATCCGTGAGGCGTGAGTTTGATCCGTGAGGCGTGAGTTTGATCCGTGAGGCGTGAGTTTGATCCGTGAGGCGTGAGTTTGATCCGTGAGGCGTGAGTTTGATCCGTGAGGCGTGAGTTTGATCCGTGAGGCGTGAGTTTGATCCGTGAGGCGTGAGTTTGATCCGTGAGGCGTGAGTTTGATCCGTGAGGCGTGAGTTTGATCCGTGAGGCGTGAGTTTGATCCGTGAGGCGTGAGTTTGATCCGTGAGGCGTGAGTTTGATCCGTGAGGCGTGAGTTTGATCCGTGAGGCGTGAGTTTGATCCGTGAGGCGTGAGTTTGATCCGTGAGGCGTGAGTTTGATCCGTGAGGCGTGAGTTTGATCCGTGAGGCGTGAGTTTGATCCGTGAGGCGTGAGTTTGATCCGTGAGGCGTGAGTTTGATCCGTGAGGCGTGAGTTTGATCCGTGAGGCGTGAGTTTGATCCGTGAGGCGTGAGTTTGATCCGTGATGCGTGAGTTTGATCCGTGAGGCGTGAGTTTGATCCGTGAGGCGTGAGTTTGATCCGTGAGGCGTGAGTTTGATCCGTGAGGCGTGAGTTTGATCCGTGAGGCGTGAGTTTGATCCGTGAGGCGTGAGTTTGATCCGTGAGGCGTGAGTTGGAACCGTGAGGCGTGAGTTGGAACCGTGAGGCGTGAGTTGGAACCGTGAGGCGTGAGTTGGAACCGTGAGGCGTGAGTTGGAACCGTGAGGCGTGAGTTGGAACCGTGAGGCGTGAGTTGGAACCGTGAGGCGTGAGTTGGAACCGTGAGGCGTGAGTTGGGACCGTGAGGCGTGAGTTGGGACCGTGAGGCGTGAGTTGGGACCGTGAGGCGTGAGTTGGGACCGTGAGGCGTGAGTTGGGACCGTGAGGCGTGAGTTGGGACCGTGAGACGTGCGTTGGGATTGTGAGGCGTGACTCGGGACAAGGAGTGTAATGGGGCAAAGACGAGTGTGATGGGCCAGGAAGGAGTGTGATGGGGCAAGGAGGTGTGAGATAGAACAAGGACTGCGATGGGGACGGAAAGGCGGTAGATAGGACGTGGAGACGTGAGATGGGTCGGGAAGGCTTGGCATGGGAGGTGGATGCTTGAAATGGGTCTTTGAGGTTTCAGATGGGAGCGGAATGGCGTGAGATGAGTCGGGGACACTTCAGATAGGTCAGGGAGGCGTGCGATGGAACGGAAAGTTTTGAGATGGAATGTTTCCACTTGGGATGGGACGTGGAGACGTGAGATCAGACGGGAAGGCTTGAGATGAGGACGATCAGGCATGAGATGTGAACGGGGAGGCATGAACTGAGATTTGAAGGATTAGAATGGAATGGGAAATTTGAAGATGGTGTGGGGAAGCGTTAGACGGGGTGGGTACGGCGAAGTGGCGCTACTGGCGGGGCGGGCGGGAAGGCACGCTTGTCACTAAGCAGAGCTGCGCGGGGAAGCGCGGTTCAATGGGGCGTCGCACGTCGCGAGGCAGGGAGCGCGGACGCGGCGGAGCCAGGGGCGGCGGCGGGGGGGGGGGGGGGCGAGCCCTGGGGGAGGCGACCCCGGCCCGCGCTCGCGGCGCGCCATTAGCGTGGGCAGGGAGGGCCTTGGCGCGCCGCCAGGACGCCGAAAGAGTTGCGATTGTCGCACGTGGCGCCGCCGCTGCCACCTCCGCCTCCGCCTCCACCACCGCCGTCGTCTTAAAGCGATCGTTCCACCTGCCAGTTAAGGGCGCTTGTCATTTTCAACTTCTGTTGTTCACCTCTTCGTCGAACAAAGTGATACCTTTCTTGATATTCCCTCTAGTTTCGTTTCTTCAAACTGTTTTTTTTATCTCATGAAAAGCGAGACGGATAACTTCTCTCACGATTGCAATTCAAATCAAACAACTCAACCCAAAATGCACAATTTGGGTTGAGTTGTTTGAAATTGTGACTGAATACGATGATATATTATTTTCTATGCATTGATTGAAGTGGTTTCTCATTGCCTTGCAAAACAATGATTTTAAAAACTCACAGGCCTGGCGTTGGTTACAAACCACGAACGGCTTCTGGGCGACGCAACTGCCGATCCCGTCATTTAGAAATAACGGTGAAATTCTCTGTGGCGTAAAATGTCGGATATCGTATCAAACGTGAGCTGATCCTGATTCATCTAGCTAGATACTTGCAAATAACGCGGACAACTCCTGAATTGGAATATTAGGCGAAATACAATAATGTAAGGTGCAGGAGAATGAAATGAACTTGAAACGAAAATGGGATATAATATGTAAGTTTTGAATCTAAAATGATCCCAAGGGCTTCACAGAGTGTATTCAGAACATGTACATTGGCCATGATGTTTTGAGATAGGATTGTCCTCCAGTTTTGGTGATATTGTTTGACTCTAGCGCCCTCGACACGCGCATAAGCTGATTGGCAGGTGAACACAGAGCAAGGACAAAAAATAACAAGAACAGTAACGGGCACGCGACTCAGAAACAATATGAACTGATGAACAGGATACATTCGTGCCCGCGTAACAAAGCAGTGGGAACAAAACTTGGGGACGAGGCTGGCTCACACCATTGCACGTTCATTCTATCATCGAATCAATGGTGTCTCATTTTCACCTGCTTTGTTTTACATGAGCTGTGAAAGCAAGCACATTGGTGTACCTTACGTGAGTATCGTCATTTATGAAGTATTTACTAGTCTGAAATCAAATTACTTAAAATATGTTTTTGAAGTTTGTTTTTATTCTGGCATTTTAAAGCCGTCTACTTTGTAAAGTGGCGAAAATCGTTTAACGTTGACACGTCTGGAGCCAAGGACAGATCTGGGCAAGGTTTTTGGTCAGGTCACAATAAACTCCTCGACCATCCAGATCGCCTTTTGTGTTGATAATATAATATACTAGTTCATTAGTTTCAGCGCTCACATGATGTGTAACATATTAACACGAACGCCACTACTAAATTCAATATTAAAATAATTGCATACGCTTCTTGTTTCCGGGTAGCAAATAATTGAAAAATACAATTTCTTTCAAAATTGGTTTAAACTCTTTACATACTTTCTTACATATCAGAGGTTTAGCGATCTTTAAGTCTGTAGTTTGCCAGTGTGAGGCATTACCCTGTCTGAGACTGCCAATACACTTTATCCAATGACCTGGAATTCAATGCATCTTGTACATATAATCATAGAATTATGATTAGTGACACGACACACAGTTAGTAGCACACATTTAGTGCATCGACACACAGTTTCACAGTTCATCTTTCTAGGTCATTAGTGGTAAGTCTGACGAACGCGGGATTCATTCATTATTATCACCCCATCAATTAACTAGCGCTTTTGTCGTGGAAAGTCCTAGTGAACGAAATCCAAATATATTGACTGCGTATTGACACTAAGAAAAGGTTGATGATGTTTCACATGTAATATTTAGAGTGTAAGTACAGCATGAATACAATTTTTAATCAACTAGAAAATATCGAAATTAATCTAAACATTTTGAAACAGAATTTGCCACGAAGTCGGAACCTTTTTATTTTTTGCGGTTTCGTGCGAATAGGGAAAAAGTCCCAAGTCTGCACGTCGACAATTTTACACCATTACATCCGTTTTGACACCACATCAGTCGTACACAATCGAGCATTTGAGTTCTGCTATATTTCGAAGAAACTATGTCGATGTCCAAACTGTGTCATAAACTGATTGCGGTGACTCAGGGAAACAACTGATGTCACTGAAGTGCCTTTAACCGGAAGATTCTAGGGTGGCAGGATTTTCGATATTAGCTAGTTAGCGAGATCGGATTCAGCTTTTGTCTATAGGAGAATTCTAGCTTCCAACTGCTCTGATCTCCACTTTTCCGTGCTTTTTTCGCTCAACACCAGGCGAGTGTCGGAGTTGTTTCATAACAAACGGGCCTCGCGCGATGTTTCCTTCCCCTTCATTGTCCTAACTTCACCCCTTGGTTACACACACTTACATTTGCATGCACTGCACTACCACACATGTCGGCAAACCAAAGCTTGTCCCGGCTGTGGCGGTGTCTCTCTGGTGGTTGATACCTGGTTAGGGAAAACCCCGAAAGTCGGTCGTGTGGTAGGTCGACGCCGGAACTTGCTATTCAGTGGGGGAAGATCTCCGCCACCTCCCGCGATAAAATGTGCACCACACGTACGAACTAATGATCTTGTCAGTTGACACAATCAGAAACACTAAACAATGAATCGACCGGCTACATACCGAAGGAGTGCGTCTTTTGCGCTTCATGAGACCGTCACAGTGCGGCACCATCCACTCTCTCGGTCTTGCTTCTATCGCAGTGATACTGTGCACGAAGAGGTTCGCATCAGTGTGTAGGAACACACTCCCATCGCCACAGATAAGAAACAACCTCCGAGTCTTTCCGGGAACGCGCGGGAGAAAAAATTGGAAACGGCTGTCTAAAATTGGTGTTGCCATCGGAGCAATTCCCGGCTGTGCACGCGCGAAAAACTTTACACGAATTCAGGCGACTTGAATTTGTAAGATGGGCGGAAGGAGGATGTGAGAAGAGGATGTTTTGTGCAACATGTTTCCCTCCAGAACATTTTCCGCAGAAGCGAAGTAAAAGCAACGAGAAAAATCCCAACGATGGGCGCTATCTCCCACCCCGTTCAGTATTTTGGCGACGTTGAAGTGGAGTTTATTTTGTAGATTTTAGGGATGTTTAAATCCTCGGGGAGAAAATGTGTGCTCGACCGGGCGACACCAAAATACCATGAATTAAGTGGATCATGGGATGCAGAGAGTGATCGCTGGGATTCGTTCAGTGGGGATCCGCCTGGCGGCGGGTAAAGAGTTGGGAGCGAGTGCTTCCGATACCGAGCTTAGCGTTGCTCCGACGGAGGATTAGCAGTAACCCTCTGCCACTGGCGGCGGCCGGCATGGGGTGTGGGTCGCACAGCGGGGGTGCTGGCGGAAGGGCGGGTGGGCAGGGTTTGGGGGAGGGAGGGAGATAGCGTGCCACAGGGAGGTAGAGTGGATCATCGAAGAGGGGACACAGCTCTTGGCTCTCAAGACAGACATCTGGGCTGTGGAGATTCGGTGAGGGCGGGGAGCTGTCAGAGAGAGGGTGAGAGGCAAGCGCGGTGGCGAAGGGCTTCGAGGGCTGATCCCGTACCTCCACAACCCGTTGTGTGTGTGAATAAATGGCAGTAGAGGAGATGAGGACGGGAGGAGAGAAATAAAAATAACCCTGTCGAGAAAAATTTAGCAAAGTGCGCGTTCGAGCTGGTAGGTAATAGGGGAATGTGAGGCTCGAATGGATGGTCATAATATTGGCGATGATGGAATTGTGTTTTTAAGATTCGCCAATAGTATTCGGTCATTGTATATATAAGGCCAGACGACTTCAATTATCCACAAAGCCACGTATATAAAATGCTGCGGGTTCGAGGAAGAAATGTTTGTTATTCTTCGTAATGCCTCCTAGGTTTCGCATCCCCAACAACTGAAATCAAATTCATAACTGCAGTATGATTCACCAGGAATAATGCGTATGAAGCACAGGGGGATGGGACACACGAGAAAGCAAGTTAATCAGAAATAACGCCGGTGAAGGGCTGAAAGCGGGAAAGTATGTTTCACAAGAAAGAGCGAGGGCAGGGAATAAAACGACCGGTGACGAAGAGAGGGGAAGGAGGTGATAGACAAGAGGGAATGGTGAGAACTAGGAGACTACGGCGGAGACTAGGAAAATGATATGGCAGGGATTCGTCGGATGATACTGCAAGAACGAGACACATGAAAGTCCGCGGACGGGGTGGAGAAGAGAAGTGGCAGGGAAAGGAGGATGGGAGGACTGGGTGGAAGAGATGCAGGGACGGAGGCCAGGCTGGACGGGGGCGTGGGTGCTCGCGTGATCAATGGGGGCCAGGGCGCGAGCTGTCGTGGCCGCGCGCGCGCGCCAGCTGCCGCTGAGATACGCGCCCCCCGTCCCTCTGCCTGCCCCCTCCTTGTTTCCCCGCCCGCTAGCCCCCCCCCCACCCCACCCGCTCCCGCACGCAGCCGTGCGGCTGGGCGGGTGCGTGTGTCGCGAGGTGACAGCTTGTCGGGAGCACAGTTCGCCCTTCGTTACATTACTGGCGCTCATGGCGTTATCTAGAATTTGAATTGCGTTGTCTGCAGTATTCACATGAGTTGATAGTACGTGTACCTGTGCCTGATGGTGCTGAACTCTGCTTGTAGTGGAGATATGGCATATGTGGATAATCATTGTGCAATCGCAAGATTAATTTGGGAATTACGAATAAAATTAATTTTGGTTTCATCGTTTATTTTTAATGTGACACCATTGGATCTGGAGAAACGTTTGATGTACAAAGATTCATAATCATCATTTTTGCATATAACTAATTATTTTAATTGACTAAATTCTATCCATTTCTATGAAATACTTCGTAATTTATCCCCTTCTTTTACGTAAATTGTAAAATACGTAAATTATTCAGGAATCGCTTCCTCCATGTGCTCTGGGATCATTACTTCGTGTAATTTAAAAGGTATTTTGACGATTGTCAAGGAATATTATTTTGAAATCTGCGACATTGAACTATTTCCCGTGCGTAATTAAGCGATTACTAAACATTCATGATGGAATAGTCGTAAAATATTCTTCTGCATATTCAGTAACGATACTTAAATGCTAACAAAACTAATCACACATTTTTGAGTAATTACAATATAATATAAATATTTTTCGAAAGAAGGTATTTGACAGGAAGAGTTTCAATTAATGAAAGTGTACGTCTATCTATTTACACGACTTAAAAATGTATAACATTTTGATAACATTGACTCTGGGATGTCTAAGAATAATGGAATATTCATTATCCACAAGAGAAATTGGGGATGGTCAGGAGCACGTATTCCGCAAACTGAGTAGAAAGCACATGCTTCTGTAGGCGAACGACGAGATCGTATTGATTAAGGAATCTCCACAAGTTTCAGAACTCTTTTTATTGCATTACTGTATTTTATTTTCAGTATATGGCTGTTAAGTAAAATTATATGTAGTCCGTCCAATCCTCTTGATGCCTTTCATTGTATACGACACAATAGCTTGAGGCTTCTGGAATATTCCAAACGTCAGAGGCTTTGCTTGCGGCGGGTCCGCATGACGCCAGATCACGTCGGGCGAGCCTCACGCATTTCCGGCCCGCGTCGGAGCATGATGCGTGCTGCATAATCCGGCTGTGGTTCCTGGAGCGGCCGCCTGACCGTCTGCTCTCGTACCTCTCCCTCTCGCTTCGTCGCTCCTTTCTGCCGCATCCCTGCTTCGACGTTGGTTGCTCACGAATTTCGCATTTTCTGCAGGTGGAGCGCGGCCAGCCCTTTGCTGCTAGTGACTCGCACTTTCCCACGTTTTCTTCATATTGTCGTCTTCTTCTGTTCGCATTTCCTTTTCCTGATTGTTGGCGACCAATCATGGAGAACTGATAATGGGATATGTTGTGCGATTCTGTGGTGAAGTATGACGTAGTGAGGGAGCTAGTATTGATTCTGAGTACGTCGACTACGGAAGTCATTAGCCACGTAAGTGTAGTGAGTGTTATATTTCGAGAGATGGCGGTGTTCCTTACTCGCTAGAACGTGAAATCCAGCGCGACCAACACGTCTGTTCGGTGTTTCCTCCCTGCAGGTATATTCCCCAGCAGACCAAGTTCTGAGCTGTCGACTGGTCTCTCCAGACATGTCAAAGTATAATGCACGTAAGTGTGTGTATGTAAGGGGACAGGGGCAGGATAGAAAGACGAAGAAATTATAATGCACGGCCAATAGCCTGTTTCCTAAGGTTCTGCGCCATTCTCGTGGAATTTATCAGAGAAATCTGGGAAAGCTACCGCTCTCAGAGCAGCCTCTTACTAGAATTCTCTTTCAGATAGCGATTAAATTCAATCCAGCTATCTCTGCTCTTGTGTCGAAAATTCGCCACGATAGGATCTAGAACACTAGAACCTCGCAGAACCGCTCTACAATAACGAGATTTAAACATCTTTGCCTAACGCATGATACGAACCCACAAGAGCGGTTTTCCAGATTTTTCTGTTCATTCGAGCTGGATAAAAGTGTGTTTCACTGAGGCGAAATCTACCCTGTTTCACAAAGATGTCGATGTTTGCAACTTAATTACATTATGTTGAGAGGCAAAAGTGAAGAAAAAAATTATCATTTCGGTTGTTTCGGTTAAATAAATGTGGCGAGCGAAACTAAAGGAACACTCAGATCCTACAGTGGTCAATATACATACCTTATTTATAATGCGAGGATTTTCTCGCATTTTACAGTTTCCTCTGTCAATTGCTGTTGCTCTCGTTCTTTTCAGCGCTCGCTATTTGTCCTACTATACCATTATCGTCATAATGGCGTCTTAGCATGTTGCTTCATCAAGATAAGCTATATCGGGTCGCTTAGTTACTGCTGAGCAATGAGCGGTGATTGCTGTGTGACACAATACCTCGGCCTCCTTTGTTCTCAGTTACTCATTTCAGTTTGAACTTATCGTGTGGAATTTGTTTTTTCTGCAACTCTCGCCTCCTTCGGAGGTAGCCTGGGTACTGGGCTGGTAGTCAGCGATCGTAGAAAGAGGGCAGTCTCCGTATAGGATCTTCTGAATATTGATTTTTGTACTAGAATCCGATTCAAATTGACAGTTTTATCTCAAGAATGTCTAATATATTTTTCGCCAAATTTAAATATATCAGATTATTATGTGTATTCATACTTTGTGTTCTGAGGCATCGCTGCCAGAATAACGAACTTGTTTCTTATTTTTGTAATAATAATAATAATAATAGCAATAATAATAACATTAACAACAATAACGACACCACATGGAGTATATGCCCTTGCAGTTTGTCATTGAGCTTGAGTTCCCGTGTCCTGAGAGCTAAGTCTACAGTAGCGAAGCTGCTGGTGTGCCTCCTTTGACGAATATGTTGATAGTGAGGGTTCAGATGAAGAAGTTCTTCAAAGAAGACCCTCATCGGTATTTTTCGAGGACGAGGAGAATGTATAATGATGATCGCATAAGAGACACCATGAATAACCTAACCACCTTCTGTCACGTAGCGGGCCACTTCAACCAGCGTCTCTCTCCATGATCAAGGCGAATGTATCTATAGTGTAAGTAGAGTTGGAAGAGACAAGAACAATTAGAGTTCCTGTGCGTGATCTGGGCTGTCCGGGAGCCGCCGCGTCGAAGGCTGTGTTGCCGACGTTTCGACCATCCTGTCGTGTTGTGTTGCAATCGGACTTTGTGAAATTCGTCAGGTGCATATTTGGAAGTACTACTAATTGACGCTTTTAACTAGCTTATAAGGATATTGCTAATCGTTTGGTTTGTACGCAAAAATAATTGAATTCTTGAGAGTTCATAAACCCAAAAATACGATCTATTTTGGCTATTAAGGTAGAGAAACAAAACTGAGAAATGGAAAACACACAAAAAACATGGGACACTTAATCAAAAGACAGAAAGCATTATGCTTTGTCTTGTTCCATCGGGCCAAAGTACTTTAGTATTTTTAAATGAAGTTGATTGTGGTGGTGATGATGATGACTATAGAATAATCATTGACAAAAATTATACACTCAAGTAGACCTAAGAAATCCAGGAAAGAAAAAGTACACATTCGAAGCTGAAAATTTTGTGGTTATTCATTGGGACTGTCAAGAGTTTCCAGGGTTGGCAGTATCTGCAGGAGGAGGTGGGGGCTTCTGTTGACTTTATGGATCGTACCAGAAAGTTTTGAAAGAGGCCGAGGGAAAAAGACATCTTGTTTTATAAATGGACCGATATTAAGAAAATAATTGAGACATCAAGTTCTGTTACCAAGACAAGCCAATGTTTTACTTGTCAACAATGTGTCAGATGTATGATTTTACGTAAGAAGTCAAGAAATGAAAAACTTGTTTTATAATACATCAAGATAGTTTTAAATATATTTCCGTTTCGAACTTGAATTTTCTTTATGAATCGATGAATTTCATTGGTCTAAACTCTAAAAATTAAATCTAGAGAATTAAAGTAGGCTAAACTAACCCAAACTTAAGGGTAACATTGGCCTAGAATATTTTTTAAATGTAACTTCGACAGAAAAACCGTTCCATTCTTTGCTTATACAAAATATACACGTAGATAGAATCTGCTTGTAGAAAATTAGTTCCAGAATTTAAAATTAACAATAATAGAGGTAATTTTCGGAGAGTGATTGTGTAATTTTATAAAAGTTGGCCGAACTAGCAGGCGTTTACGGTACACTTGTTATTGTTTCACAGTGTAAATATTATATTACTTAATATCATTATTATAATAGTGAAAAAGCCTTTAGCAAAAGAAACTAGTGGTGCTCCAAATGGTACAAAGTTTCCCGTATTACCTTTCTATTTTCTTTGGTCTCGGTTAGCTATTCGAACTTGCCACATATTCTTGCGTGCTGTCATCTATCGCCGCCCAAAGTAAATTTTTTGATATATTTTTAATTTTTCTGTTTCCTACGTGTAGAGGGATATATTATTTTAAGATTATCAAAGAACAGTAAAACCTCGTCCTAAATAGCAATTTTCTGTGAAAAATTTGGAGCCGTATTTAAAAAAAAAAAACTGGCGTTTAAGCGCTACTGTAAAGTCGAAATTTGAAGCTCTTTTTCACAGAAATTTTTGAGTCTTCGAAAAACTTAATTTGAAGTCATTTTAAGTATTTGAACTCAGAAATACAATAGTGCTTACAAATTCCTGGGAGTGTGCATATCAATGGCATGAGAGATCGTTCACAAAATTTACATTCGTGTAATGTCTTTTTTTAAATACACCGAGATTAAATTAACGTCATATTAAAGAAGGCAATTACCACTATCCGTTCGAAATGTTTGAAGAACAAATTTGGATAAAAACAAAAGAATAGAGCAATATGGCGTTTATGCCATAAGAAAAATTTGGGAGCTGTTTTTGAGAAAATCTTGTTTTTATATTTTTTATATTGCACATATTGCACGCAATATTGCGCGACAACTTCTAAAATTTTCAAAAAATATTTATGTCATTAATGAAAGAACGCATTATGGAGGACAAATTTTATTTTAAAGGAAAAATCTCTATCATCAATTTTGAAGTTTTAGAAAGAGTTACGAAAAATTTTGAAATTTTCGAACATTCAGTGTGAAACCTGAAAATCGGACCTACGCCATCTTTATAACTGATTTTACTTTATTACTTCGCATATACGTGTACGTATACGTATAAGTGAGACGTGAATAATAAGTAAATAAAATAAGTAAATAATAAAAAAAATAAGTGAGACGTTATACGTGAAAGTGGACGTGTCCCTGAGCCTTTTCCCTGAGCCAAAGCCGCTGCGCAGTACGCAGTACAAAACTGCCTCAGCAAACTTAGTAGTACTAATGATACATGTGAAATGTAAGCAGAATTTTTTTTCATACACAAACGTTTGATGTATTGCCCGAATAATTATAATACAGTATTTCATTAATAATGTTTGTGCGCCGAAATGATTAGTTCAGGAAATTATGTTTATAGTATCAACGAGTTATAAAACATTATAACACCTCAATTATTTCCAAGTACTTAATACGATTTACGTTCGATGTAATTAAAGTTTTGAACTAATGGAATAATTGTGTGATTCAGAGCGTGAACATTCTGGGATTAACAATTGGAAGAAATATGCTAAAGCCACAAAAGAAGGAAACAAGTAATCGAACTAAGAATCTTTATAACTATTTTACTCTATTGTTACAAGAAATTTAAAGAAAAAAATTGTCGCTGTTTCGCAACATGAGGATTTTCTAAAATTATGATGACTTTTATCTGTCAGCTCGTATTTAGTTTAATGGGAGTAATGTAATTAGAGTAATATTTTTCTGATTGTCAATAGCAAAGTATAGAATTTCACTCGCGGGAAAGGTGGTTCCAGAATATTATCTAATGAAATACACAAATTAAAACTTCATGAAATGGAAAATGTAATAAACCTAAAAACCATTAAAATTGTAAATAAAAATATAGGAAGCCTCTTTACCTAAGTCAAACAAGGTTCAAAGGCCGCTAACGTGTTCTCCAGAAGCATCCCCGCGCACGGAGCTGAGGGTGAACGGTCCTGGGAATGAACTGCGCGGACATGTTGGCATGGGCAATCGAGGGGGAAAACGCTGTTTCCTATGCCGTGTGATCCATTCTAATGGTCGTGTTGTTTTCTTTCTTTTGCAGGCAGGTACTTTCTATGCTGAGCGCGTCGGCTGCATGCTGCGGACGCTTCCTCTCTTGACGGTGAGTGCGGAAGCGAGTCAACTGTAGTGGCTTATATTTAAACTACTAACGGAATGTCAGTGATGTTTGCTTTTGAAATGATTAAAATAAATTCATCGTAATGTAATACATAGCAATGTAAGGCGTAGCCAAATCAACAAATTGTATTCTTACACAACGTAAAACATCATATCACTTCATAATATTAATCGATGATCATGCTAGTACATATATTTTTAAGATAACTTTTAATCGGGTTCGAAGACCTTGATTGATACTGTAGCTATTTCCACATTTGGCCTAGATATGTGGTCTTAATTAGGAATGAAGGTTAGAACATTTTCAGTTTTTGTCCCCAAAACTGTGACAATCCTGATTCTTCATCCATTTTTAGCATTGTTCGAAAGATACAATATTCATTATAGATCTTTGTTCACAATCTAAATAAGTATACTGTTTTGCAAAGATTTGGATTTACAAGTCTTCTACAGTAATTATGTTAACGAGAATGGTTTACCTTTCTCATATTCCTTTACCATGTTGCGAACTTCTTGATTACACTTTAGTTGACTACATATTCCCATCACCGTACCTGACTTATTTGGCCTGTCTAACTTATCTTTCGTCACAAACCTATAGAAACTGATTCGATTAGTATTAGAAAGCAACAGGTTAATTTTTTCCCCAGGCAGAAATCGAACCGGGGACCGTCTCACATAAAGCTAGCTCGCTGTTCATGAGCCACCTGGAATCATGTAATCCATATGAAAATAAAAGGGAATGTGCGTGTGTGTGTGTGTCGCACATACACACAAAATCTACGCGACCGATTTCGCTGAAATTTTCACAGGGTATTGGGTATTATTAGTAATGGGAGTTTTTAAAGAGTGGTTGGAAATAAATCAGTTATGTGAGGGCGTTGTTGATGATTTATTCGTTATGACCACTCAAGCCCCCTGAACCTAATTGCACCCCGCCGCACAGTCAAGGATTAAGCGCATCTTCAGTGTATACAAGTATTCTGCCCCTGTGATTGTGAAATATCAACCGAAATTATTCAAATTTCTTTTTATTACTCAAACTTCTCCAAGAGGGTGTCATTGCGAACGCACGCCTAAATTTCAGGGAAGCGTTTTAATAGAATACTTGACAACTACTATATTCAAGCCAGGACATAGAACAAACTTATACTTGCGAAAAAGTCTTTCATGTATTAGAATTTTTGCACAGCATTGTGTAAAACGTGATTAACAATCAGGTGACCAGTTGTGTGTGATGTGTAACTCACTGCAATAGCGAAGAATTGCCGGGTCCACTAGTTTTAAAAATAGTCTAAAACTAAATTCTCTTGCAAAAGTTTAAATTAAAAATATTTGTTTTGGTAGCCATGGTATGGGTGTGTTTTGGAAGAGAAAAGGAGTTAACTCGGTTTTACCACGTGAACTTTGATTGTGATTTTGAAGAATTAATTTTATTTTCCCATTTTTCAGCTCACTTTGAAATTTTAATTAAGCCATTTTGTAATTGATCGTGTGTGCATAAGATATCATCGTCATATGTGAAAATTGCCTTGTCATCAGCAAATAATGCTATTTTTGAAGCGTCTGGTTAAGGAATTATAAATCAAATAATCAATAAGGATCATACTGAGAGGGCATACTCTTTGTTTTTGTACAGTTTTGCCAGCTCACGAGTAGGCAGCCCTGACAGTCTTCCCTTGTCTTTCATATTGAGACAAGGGTTTTGAACTGTGAGTAGTACTAGGGAATTCGGACGTCAAGAAAACTTGCGCGAATAGTATGCGTCTATTCCTTTTTCGCTTCTTTATTCTTTTAATTTTTGTTTTGTCATCGTTGCAGCTTGCATATTTTCATAGGATTTTTCTATAGACAATTTTCGAGATGACAATTATTTTTTTAATTTAAAAAATCTGTGTATTTGATTGAAATGTAATAGAAATACTCTTCTAACGTTACGGCTATTTACAAGAGTTTTTTTTACTACAGTTTTTGCCTTTTTTCGCATCCCAAAAGTTTTCTCGATTTCTAATTAGCTCTTATCTTGATATTTTCATTTATAAAGCATTGTTTTATTAGATGACATTGGACTCTTGATGTCTTGCTTGAGAAATGGCAGCCACCTTTGGCAGCGTGACTATTGTTTCTTCGGATATAGTACTCCCCTCTGTTGACCTACTCGCGGGTCCAGTAATTTCTCATGACGTACATCTTAAATATGTAAATGCATCGACAAGGACTGGCAATTAGTGTACAATGGACTCGAGAGTTTTAACTATACTATAGCGCTCAACTAATGCTATGCATACACAGTGCGCTCTTCCTTCCTCCCACTCGCCTTCTTTCATACTGAGGAGGTTGTTGGCTGCAAACAAAACGCCCGTTGGAATTTTCCGCGAGAATGCTCTCTTGGCGACTTCGAAAAGACAGACTACTACGTCGGAGCGACTGCGTCTGCGGAGGAGAAATGGGAAAACAATAAATGTGGTAAAATGTGGGGAAGCGGCGAAGAGGGTGCAGGCATCGCATTGAATGATTCACTTTTGCACGGAAAGGTAGGGCTGTGAATAGCTTCAAACGATCCCCAAGAATTAATTTCAAACCGTGAGATAACTTGCAGAAACGATACGTTTCAGAAAACATAAAATGAAAATGCTTTGTTATGTCTCAAACATTTTGTAAATGTTCAAACGTCTTCTTCTTCTTCTTCTTCTTCTTCTTCTTCTTCTTCTTCTTCTTCTTCTTCTTCTTCTTCTTGTTCTTGGGACGAGATACAAATAAGTTTGGTGATAATCCCGCCGCGCTAACTGTACTGTCAATAAAGTAGGCAACCTTTACTGCCGGCTTGCTGCAATGATAATAGTCTTCGGAGACAGAGGACAATGACAATGCTCTGAAATAGGTGGCAGTGATATGATTTTTCGAAAACGACAATAGTGAACGCACTGAAATCCGCAACTATCCCAACGGCTATCCCGACAGTTTCGACCTGAAGAGTGAAGGCGTCGCACCGCGACGAGTTCGAGGATGCTATCCGACGCCAAATGTGATGGCTCCGTGCGGGTGGTTGGACAGTAGCGGCGACGGCTTCGAGACGGCGGCGGCGGCGGCAGGGGCAGGGGCTGGGCTGCGGCGGTACCGAGGGTGGTGGCAGGGGCGGCAAAGCCGAAGTCGACTGGAGCGAGTCGCATTGCGGAGCGTCGGAAGATAGATCGTTATTTCACGAACAGCGGGGTGCGGGCGCCGCGCCCGGGACCCCTTTCTTGGCAAGGCGGCCGAGTCGCACCGCACCGCGCCACGCCGTTCTGCGTCTGGACGGACGGGCTGGCGGGCGTGACGCAGCCGGCGCCTGGCCGACGAGGACGGCGGCGGCGCCCGCCCTACCGACGCCCCCGCCCCCTCCCCATCGCGGCACGTGGAGCAAGCACATGCCTCCGCGCCGAGCCCATCGTCCACCCCCCACGCGCCGTTCTCGTCGTCGACGTCCCCAGCGCCCGCCGGGGCCTATCTGCCGGTGGCAGGTGTCTAAAGAGCGAAGAAACTCGAACCGATTGCGAGGTTTGGGGCTGTGTTGGACAGGTGGTTGAACGAGCGAGAGATTCTGCATGGGAAACACGTTTTAAGCCTAATGTCAGCGAGATCGTTACGGCACGGACGGACTGTGCGGTCGGGTTCTTTTAAAAGTCGATTTCGTTGTTTCCCGTACGAGTGTGCGCACTACGCCGTCACGTTCGGGACTGGACGACACGGGACGAGGCGATCCGCCCCTTCAGCCGTGAGCAGAAGCGAGCTCGAAGGATAGATCTTTCGGACTTTCGAAATGCCGTGTCGTGTCGTGTCGTGTCGTGTCGTGGCGTCGCGTCGTGGCGTAGCGTCGTGTCGTGTTGTGCCGTGCTGTGCCGTGCCGTGCCGTGCCATACCTGGTCGAGCTTGACGCACATTTCGCCCTTTCCGTTTTGTGGTTTTGTGGAGCGACCATTTATGTGTCCAATTTAATTATATTGGTCCCGAATTATCCGTAGCTGTACAACTGATCTCGCCTCCAATAAACCAAAGGCCATTTGTTTGGATAATAAACTACGAAGTTTTATGAAAACGCTAACATTTATTATAGTACTTTTATGTATTAACTCCGTAAATAGTAATGGAAGAAAGTTCATGGTCTTGGAAACTGTATGGTAGGAAAGACTTATACTCTTTTCGCAGATATTTGAAAAATGAAACATTTTTCTTACCATACTGAAACACCAATACATTATTGTTTACAACTGTTTTATTATATATATGTTTATTTATTTATTTATTTATTTAATAGGTAATTATTACAAACAAATTAGCTTACTTGATCCTGTATGGCTAGGCCGAAGGCCTTTAAGCCATTACAATACTACATCCTTTCGCGTTCCAATCTTTCGGTAATATATATATATATATATATATATATATATATATATATATATATATATACCTATTGGAATTTTTTGCCTAGACCAATCTACAAAAAGGGATTGCCTCACACCCAATGTTTATTTTCTGCTTTCCTGAATTTGTTTTGATTTTTCTCTTTTTTAACTATGCCGGAAATAAGTATTTTTTACATAAAGTGTGGTATTCATTTGACTCAAACAAATTGCTACCTCTCCTATCACATTGCCCCTCTAAAATTTGTCTTCTCCTTGTGTAGTTAGTTACTTGTTCAAAATACTAAATACAACTTGTTCACCACAAGACATGAAATCGAGAGGTTCATGAGATCCAGTATTTCAACTTCAACGAGGTCTGGATATAAAATGCAAAATTTCCAGTTCGTCAATTTCCTTCTGTTTAAATTTTAAATCACGAAACACGGGATCTTTCTTGGACTTCTTGAAACATATTCTCTTAAAACTGAACACACAATCATATTTTCAGTTAACATTATGTAGCCGTCGCGCACATTGTAAGGCACGGCGTCAAAAGTGCGAAACACCGTGAAGTCCAGTAACTGCATAGTGCTCGCAACCCACCCAAACACTACCGTCCGTCCAGAACGAGCGTCGTTTAATCTGCACACTGAAGACGTTTCTTCTGGTCTGCGCAGGAGTTATGCATCATATTAATAACTGACACATGATCAATTTGGTGGCTTTAAATGTTCGTAACGTTTTCGGTGAACAATTCGATAGGTGAAATATTTTAATAAATAATAATAATCACAATGTATTATTATTATTTTACGTGTATAACAACACGTTTACAACGAATAATCATAGAAACAGATGTTTAAACCATGTCCCAAAATAGCTACTTCATTGCAAATTCTATATTTGAATGCAATGCTGTATTTGCCAATCGAAAAGCCTCCAAACTACAGTTCAAATTTACGACCTATAATTATATTTCGTTAGTATAGTTTTTTCAAATGTATTTTGGGATGTTCGAATAATTGTTTATTTATTTATCCTAAAAAGTCATTTACATTTTACTTATTGAGGTTATTACTAGAATTATTCTATAATTTTAGCTTAAAATATACATGAAATCAATCCTTTCTAAAATAATGGACCAAGTTAACATGGTAATGTTCTATGCCAAATGGATAGTATTTCACCGTTCGCATCCCGCTAGGGTAGACAGTGCTCGCTCTAAAGCGTAATTTTCACTACGTTAGCTAGCTGGCAGACAGTTGCCACGAAAGCAACTGGCGTCGTGGGAACACCTGGGGCAGCGCGGACATCGTTGGACAGCGGACCATCCTGCCTCACTTGCCGGGCGCGCTTCAAGTTTTAAGACAATACCGACGACAGTCAACTGCCGCCGTGGAAATGCGCTGCGCAGTCCAAATGATGGTCGTGTGCCTGTGATGAGTGGCATTGATTTGATTGAATAGTGATTTGCTGCGCGTCAACTACTTAGGTCATTGGTCCCGGAAATGTAGTGCATGCTTTTATCGCGTGAGGTGGCGATCTTCCTCCACAGAATGGCGAGATCCGGCGCTGATCTACGTCTTCTTGTGGGGATTTTCCAGACACAGGTATCACCCTCCAGCGAAGTCGTCTCTAAGCGGCCGACAACTGTGAGAGTGTAGTGAATGTAAGGGGCTAGGACAGGACAAGAAAGAGGCAGGAAACATCACGCGCGGTCAGTGGCCCCTTTATTACAATACTGCTACAGGATTCTGAATTGAATTGAATTAATGCCTTATTTTACGTGTCGAGACTCGGGCCATCAGGCCCGCTCTTCCGTCTGACCGCGCAAATTTCGCTACGCTCCTTTCATCAACTAGCAGAGAAAGGAGGTATTTGTTGGGCGAGAAACAGGCGATTTTGAATTTAGCTCAGAGGCTACGTCATTTAGGCTTGAAGATCTTTTACATGCAAGTAAATCTACTAACATGGACAGCCGGCTTTACTTCCCCTCCGAAGGAAGGCGGATACGAAGGAATTTTTCGCCTTTAAAAATCCACGGCTTCGATCGGGTTTCAACCCGCGAATTTGAGTACAACAGTCCGGAACGCTAACCGTTACACCATCGCCGCCGCCGACAACACCAGGATTCCAGGGAGAATTTGGGAGAATCCAAAGAACACTACCAATCAGTGCAGCCGCCCGCGGGAATTCTCATCCAGTCGGCGGCTGAATCCCAACTAGCTGTGCAGCTAGGGCCGAAAATCCTTCCACTGTCGGGACTCGAACCTAGGCTCCCTGTCAGAGGCACTGCGGTTACATCAGTTGCTGCCCTGAGCCACTTTTGTCGGTACGATCCATTTACGTTGAGTGCTAAATACGAAAATGATTGTATGTATTTCTGAATAAAGTGAATCAATAATTTTAGTAAAATGTAGTAAAACAAGTAGAAAAAGATAATACGTATACAAAATAATTAAAAATCAATATCACGGTTTTGCATTCCGTTGACACCCCTACGAGAAACTTTGGTAGGAGATTTACATGTTTAATCGTGTGTGGGGTGTCGTGGGTGTGGAGCCCTACCTGGTGTTACCAGCTATTCATTTTCTACAAGTTAACTTCAGGTTAAGTCTGACCAAATTAATGATCATCCTTGGATTGTACTTCTTTCCGATTTTAATTCATTTTAAAATCTTCTACCGTAATGGTGCATGTCTCTATATTGAATCATATATATCCCTCCCGGGGAGTGGTAATCCTCTAGTGCCTCCTCCAATGTAATTTCATATGACCGATGTCACATAATCACCAGAAGAAAATTCAAAAAAAGGGTGGAATTATAGCCTTTTATTCTATATCTTATTCCTTTATTATTATTATTATTATTATTATTATTATTATTATTATTATTAATAGTAGTAATAATAATAATATTATTATTAGTATCATCATCTTATAGAATGGCACAGACTTTCCAGTATTAGTTTTCTATTTCCTTTGGTCTTGACTAGCTACCCACATTCGCCACATACCCTTGCCAGCTTCAATTTATTGCATCCAAAATTAATTTTTTTTAACATTTTCTTAATTTTCGGTTTCCTAATTGTAGAATGGAAATATTATTTTAATATTATTAATGAAACATAAAAGATCGTCCTAAATGACAATTTTTTTAGAAAGATTTGAAGCCGGTTTTCAAAAATGGCGTTTAAGCACAATTGTAAATTCGAAAATTAAATCTCTTTTCCACAGACAATTTTTTAGTTTTCGAAAAACTTAATTTGAAGTCATTTTAAGTACATTAACTAACAAATCCAATAGTGTTTACAAGTAGCTGGAAATGTGCAAACCAACGGCGTTAGAGCTCTTTCAAAAAATTTACACTTGTGTAATTTTTGAAAGAAAACAAAAAAACTAAATTAACTTAACGATATATCATAGTCTGCAGTTAACTTTCCTATCCTTTCGAAATGTTTCAAGAAAAAATTTAGACCCGTAGTTGAGAAAATTGCATTTGAACGTTTCTGAAAATGTGGGTTTTTGAGCTAGTTTTCACAGAAAACGGTAAATAGTTACAAAAACATTATATGACATTATTGAAAGCACATATACTCATAAATATAATGTGAACAAATTTCCGGTAATATAAATATTAACGGCATGAGAGACAAGTAAAAAATACATTTTTGAATTTTGAAAAAACAACGGAATAGAGCAATAAGGCGTTATGTCATCTTATAGAGTACATTTTGCACTATCACTACTTAACGTTTAAACAAAAAATTTGGACCTTTTTTTAGAAAATCTTGTATTCTTACAAAAATAAATAAAACATTTGAAGCCGTTCTTGAGAACATATTGAAAATGTCCGGAGGGCTTCATGTAAAGTACCCCCAAAATTTAAAGATTTTTTTTTTCAAAATCTCAAAGTTTCGACTCGAGTCAGATTGATACGGGTTTCTTCATTTTGAAAAAATCCTACGAATGGTTTAGGAGCTTGTAGTGTTCACAGACACTAGACGGACGGTCGGACGGACGTGCAGACGGGCGTTTTGAAAAAAAACTTTTTCGGTGTCAGGGGACCCCAAAACGTGTATTTCGGTTGAAATCTGGAAATCGATTATCCGCAGTATTACATAACTTTCCCTATAATACGTATATTACTCCGTATAAGGGAAAGTAAAAACAATGAAAATTCTTTTCACTTTTGACTCGCTCGTTCTTGCTTTTTTCGGTTTTGAGGACGCCGACGTTTGCCACTCGTAGCTTCGGCGATTTGTTTCAAAGGTCATACTCAAAGCATCATTTTTCATCCCAGGTAATGACATTGTCCTAAAAATCGGGTTGAATTTCCACACGTGCCAGTTCACTTGGGTGGTTCTTCTGATCGACCGTCAGAAGCTTGGGAACAAGCTGGCACTCACCTTCCATGTTTCCAATGTATCGGTAGTCAGATTGTGTACAATTATTAGAGGAGTGTTGAGAGTTTCTACAATCATCCGACAGTCAGAATTTAACTGATCGGGCCGAATTGTAGCTGGTTGTGCTAGTTGAAGGCCGTCCACCACGGGGTTCGTCGACC